>JAUZSZ010000115.1:12541635-12553908 GCA_034780575.1 Labeobarbus marequensis | reverse complement strand
TATATAATGTGATTTTTACAGGGTTAACATCTGTTTCAATCTAAATGTTTTTTTATTTATTTTTATTTTATTTTTTTGCTTGATGAACATGCAGTAACACAATGTATTTATACACACATTCATAAAGTCATATAATTCAATAAACTGTTCAATTAAAAAAAAAATGTTTTGTTTTTTTTACTTTTATTTCCTGTGTCAGTCTTTACAGGGTTAATATCTGTTTCAGGCAAGCTAAATGTTATAATTTTATTATTTATTTATTTATTGTTTGATGAACATGCAGTAACACAATAATGTATTTATACACACATTCATAAAGTCATAATTCAATAAACTGTTCAATTAAAAAAAAATAGATTCTCTGACTTTTATTTCCTATGTCACCCTTTACAGGGTTAACATCAGTTGCAAGCAATCTAAATATTTGTTGTTATTTTGCTTGATGAACACACAGTAACACAATGATGTCTTTTTAGAGTCATAAAATCAGAGACCTTGAAAATGTACAAAACTGCAGTTCTCCAAACTTTCGAACCCCGTTCCTCCTGTATGCTCAGGGTTGGCTTTAACTTAGTGGACAGCCGTTTAGTTGAGTGTCTTTTCTTTTGCACCAAGGCCATTGGTAACTATGGCAACCTCACCCTCTCATTGTCACCAGGACTTAAGGCTGGAAAACAATGTACGCTGTTATAAAAGGTGTTTGTGTGCGTGTGTGTGTGCGTGTGTCAGTGATAGATGAAGTGCAGCGTGCTCTGCAGATATATGACTGTGTCTGACTGCACTACAGACCTGCCACTGTTTCAGCTGCAAACATTTCACTCCCAACTTACTACAGACAGCGAGAGGGAAAAAGAGAAAAGAGAGGAAGAGGCAGGGAGGAAGAGAAAGAGACAGATTGGGCAGGAGTGCTTTTAAAACTAACACGACACAAAGAGCTAATTCAGAAGCCGGCCTGCACCTGCCTCCATACACTGTACAGACGCACACGCTCTCACAGTAAAACTTTACACAGACAAGAATGCCTTGTCATTGCATCTTTGTGTTTTCATGCTCAAATTGGGCACATTAGCCACAATGCTTTGCTTCTTGAATCGCACGAGCATACTAAAAACTAACCCAAGAAAGTAAACTTTGAAAGAACTTTATTGTACACGTAAATGGGAGGCAACATGAAATACTTTTGGGAAGTTGCTGTTCTGCAATGTTATACTCTAAAACTATTTTAAACCAATTTTTTGTCTCTCAATTAATACAACACTTTACAAATTCCACCAATTTCAACTTAAAACCATAAGTTCAGTTGCTGCCTTAAATTTTACAGTATAAGCAACTTAATTGTACAAGACATTTGAACTTAAATTAAATTATATCTACTTAAAAATCAGGTTTAATTTGATGAGTTCATGTAAATGCATAAGTTGTCATGACTTTCTGATCATAGCATTTTTACAGTGAATGCCATAAGCTGCATGCATAATATTTCAAAATATCAAAATCATATAATAGACAATAATTATTAAATGAGCTAATAAATTAATTAAATAAATAAATTGTTATTTTAAAATATTATTATTATTATTATTATTATTATTATTATTCCATTTGTTCAATTAATACATTAAATTATTAATATAAAGCCATAAGCTACATACAAAATAATTATGGAAATAATTAATAAATTAGTTAATAAATCAATTTAATAAATTAATTCAAAATTAATCATGAAATAATAAAAGCATTATTATTATTATTATTACTCTAAAACTATTCTAAATCATTTTTGCTATTTTTGTCTCTCAATTAATACAATGCCATAAAATGCATGCAAAATCATTTATAAATTGTATAATAGATAATAAGTATTAAAAATTAGTTAAATGAATTTAATGAATTAATTCAATTAAAAGTTATATAATTATTATTATTATTATTAATATCATTTGTTAATTAAAAAACAAATTATTAATATAATGCCATGAAAGCTGAATGCAAACTAATTATCCAATTATATAATAATTAAAGATGAACTAATACATTAATTAAAAAATTACTTCAATTAATTGAACAAATAATAAAGTATTATTATTATTATCATTAATATATTTGTTAAATTAATACATTGAAGTAATTAGCCTAATTTAATAAATAGATTTTTAAATGTCACATATCTTTATAATATGGTAATTATTTTATAAACAGCTTTTATGACATATTAATTGAAAGACATTAATTGAATATTATGGGTAAAATACATTTTTAAAAAAAGATAAATGTAAACGATGGACAACAGATAAACACTTTCCCTTGAACGTTATGCAGATGAACTGAAACACTGATGTCTATAGACTCATTGGTTTCCAAATATGCATTTCATTTACATTACACCATTCCCACTGTGGATTTGCATTTCTCAAGACTCTAAACAAAACAAATAAGCATGTCGACATTTCCACACAACAAACACACACCCTCTTCTAATCTATACACACTTCGTCATCCCTCACACACTCTGCGGTAGCACATTTTCACTCTAATAAGAGGCCAGAGGTCTGTTTGTGGGCCAGTTTACAGGGTGGAGGAGTCTAAGAAGACTCTTTCAAGAGCAAGAGAAAGAAAACGAGAGCAGCCAACAGGATGGGGGCTGACCCCACCCTGTGTGCCAGGCAGCTGATGTGCCCTTTTCAGGTGGCATCTGTAGTAAAACTCCAGCCACACAGTCCTGTGCTGCTGTCACAATACAGCGGGTGGACATCTGGTATGGCACAATGACACTTCAAACTTACAGCTATGAGCTCTGTGGATACACACAGCGCCATCCTCTGGTAGCATTTAACACCACACAGTTATCATCATGAGACGGAGATCTGAAAATGTGAAAAATAACTGATTACTGTTATGGTGTTGTTTGTACAGGCCATTTGCTGAAAGATGTGAAGACCTCATCTCAACCCCTGCACTGGGAAAACAATCTGTATTTCGCAGATCTGCTTCAGGTTGTTGGGCTTATGGACCATTAGACTTGAAACAGAAGCGCATTACAGAATGGTGAGAGTTGGACAAGAGGTCGGTTGTTGTGCCCTCTCGCTGTATGCTCTTATCGACACTGCTATGAGAACACACACACACACACAGACACACAGCATTCGGTCCTGTTTATCTTGTGTGTTTCTGAGGATTTATTTAGACTCTAGATGTTTTTAGCTTAGCCAAGCAAACCACTGGTATTTCCTCCACATCTCGCTGCCATACTCAAGCCTCTGTGTGTGTATTTATATTAAAGACATGCTGTAGTTAACTCTCTGTGGGTTATCTGGCTTCTGTAGAACGATTCTTCCGCTTACAAGCACATTCATTAGAATCAGATCCAGAGTCACTCTTGTTCATCGTGTGTAATACAGAACTGGTGTCAGTTTACCATAGATACAAAGAATTTGATGCAGGATGCCAGTAGTCTGAACAAAAACAACAAAAAAGGTATTTGTCAAGTAACCAAAAAAATACTAAGTTATCTATATTATCAAAAAAAAAATTGTAAAGCTTCTTAAGGTAACTTCAATTTTCCACTATATTATGATCACACATATAATAATAATAATAATAATAATAATAATAATAATTGTTGTTGCTGTTGTTGTTGTTATTGTTATTATTATTAGTTGTTATTATTATTAACTACTTTATATTTAATGTTTTGAATAATTAATTTACAATTAATTAATTACTTAAATATTTATTTTACTAATTTGTATTAATTATATATCTATTATCTATGAAGAATTATTTTGCATTCGGCTTTTATGTGGCAGTTATTGTTAATAGTAGTAGTATTACAACGATAATCATTTTTGTTGTCAGTAAATTAATTGCACATTAGATTTATATATTAAAATTTTAAATACTTTTACAATTTAGCATGTCAAACTGTACAATGTTGTTTTGTCATGTTTGTTACAATAAATTAAAATATACAAAATGATCTGTTATCACAATAGCTGATATAAGCTTCAGATTAAAAAATAAAAACGAATAAAAAGTAAACAGTAATAATATTAATAAATTAATATTTTTTTAAACAGCATATTTGGTTCATTTGAGCCCTACTGATGGCGTTGTGGTGGTATATGAGCAATCAGCATTGGGAAACACTGGTCTATGTCTGCTTGCATCAATTTTGTGTCCTTTACAAAATAAAAATAGACTTTTGCGGGATGATATGTGAGCACAGAACATGACAGGAATAGTGACCAGGGTATAAATGGTCCTTTATCTCGATAACTTAAACTGAGATGGAAATGGGAAGCAGAGCAGAAACAAAGAAAAGAGAGAGAGAGTCGATGTATTG
The DNA here is from genome assembly GCA_034780575.1 of Labeobarbus marequensis. Lineage (NCBI taxonomy): Eukaryota > Metazoa > Chordata > Actinopteri > Cypriniformes > Cyprinidae > Labeobarbus > Labeobarbus marequensis. The sequence goes on along the minus strand of JAUZSZ010000115.1, from coordinate 12,549,566 downwards.
TTAATGAGAAGCACAGAGTATATCCACCTCCATCTATCTCTGTCACCATTCTGCAAGAAGAGGGGAGCGCAGCCTCTTTCACTGGCTTTTTTCCCTTCTCGCCTGTTCCCGTCTAAATCTCACACTCCTCTCATTTCTCATGTCTTTTGCTCTGTCACCAAGGTGCAGGAGCCTGAGGTGAACTCATAATGAGCTTGTGAAACTCACTTTTCCTATTGTTTTCCTGGACTAACGCACACACTCATAGTCTCTGCTTCAGTTGGGTTTCCTCTCAATGTACAGACAACAGCAGCCTTGATTTTGGCTCTGCTGTAGCAGCACAGTGACAGCATGTCCCAGGTAGAAGTAACACCCACTAATGATGCCAGCACTCATGTGCACATGCATATGAATAATGGATTTCCTTCCCATATTGCTTTTGGAATGCACTGTCAAATGAGAGCTACTATAGTATATTTCAAGATGTATTTCATATATATATATATATATATATTTTACATTGTATGGATTATTCTCAGGAAACTGTGCGATTTGTGTCCCAATTGTGTACATCAGTATTGTTACTGTTAATTAACAATAAAATGCTTAAATGCATTATTACTTTATTACTTGAAATAAGTCTGAAATAAAATAAAATATTAATATTAAAGGAAGCTGAAGTTGGAGTACTAAAATGATTTTAAAAAATTAACAACTAAATACCCTTTTAATATTTAAGTCCATTTATCATGTAATTTCAAATTATAAATAAATATGCTAGTACTGTAGGCTTCAGGTAAGAAAAGTTTCAGTAGTAGTAAATACTGAAGTGTGTCTGGAGTGTCTTTCTAAATCATAGACTGCAAAACTTATGTTCCAATAAGATAAATAACATTTATCGACACATTTAGAAAGCTTTACCGAATCTGTGTGCCAGATCTGACATTTCATTAAAATGTACTTGCTTATTGGAGCAGGGACATTTGAAATGTTTCTGAATGAATATAGCTCCATCTAGTGGTGAAATAAATCGTTCATTTAACGTTACGCGCGGGCGTTTCTCGCAAGACTTTTTGCTGAAGTGAAATGTCTGTGCCTCAGTCAAATTTGACTCCTTAACCATAAAAACAAATTATACAGTACAAATAGAATCCTTGACTGACAATTGGCATAAATTCACACTTACTCGCTTGCTTACAATCAGAACTAACAGAATAGGACGAACGAGTTGGCAAAATGTCTTTGATTTAGAGGTCGTGCATGCACTCAATCGTTATTCGGATATTTTATAAAAGAGAAAGCAAAAATAACGCTGGATCGGATGGATGTTTACCTACAATAGGAAACAAAATTGGCAAATTTCTTTTAACATTTGTCAGTATCCAAAAAAAAAAAAAAGTATCAAAATATTGGGAACCAAAATAGACTAATCTGAGTCTGACATACACTAATAACTAAACAAACATGATAATTAAATATGTGTCTTTAATTCAATAAAAGATATGCGAAAGTTTATAGTTTATAGTTAGTTTATCTTATAAGACTACATAAAAACAGAGATAATTTAAAATGTCTTAGAATACCACGCCGTATTGTTGGGGAAACACAGAGAGCCTCGGTAGATTTGTGGCGTGGATTTAGAGTAGCAGGTAATAATCTTGGGAAAAAAGTTAAATAACACTGAATCAGTTCAGCAGATTTCAATATCCACTGATCAGTAATGTCATGAGGCAAGAATATCACTGCACTTCCGAAACATCCGAATACGATGAGTGCGTCACTAATCCATTTTCAACACTGGGTGGCGCAGTAATACAGCCAGCATGGCATAGCCTATGTCTCCTGTGAGATACGAAAATGGCGAAAAAAACTAAAGAAAGAAAGACCAAAGACCAGCTGGCCTGATAGTTACTTGTGCGTTACATTTTTATTTTATGTAGACTTAGTATGTTTTAATGAGAGAAGGACAATGAAATATTAAGATGAACTTTATCCTCTTTACTTTAGTATCAGCTTCAACTGACTTACTATTGTATTTTAACGTATTTTATTGTTTTTACTTAAAAAATAAATAAATAAAACTATAGCCTAATTAGTGGATATCTGCCATGGACCCCCTATAGTGGTCAGGACCCTGGTGATTCGTTCATTCATGATATTCAGAAGGACATTTATGAACAGCAGCTCGTTTGTAATGATGTACAATAGTCCTCAAGTGGAATTTCGTCAAAATGTTTTCAGTTGATCAATTTTGGTTATTGCTGAATAATTATTTTTTGTTAAAATGGTTTCAAAAGCTGTAAGCTGAAAAGAAAAGAAAAGAAAAGAAAAGAAAACTCCACTGCTGGAACAGAAACCAGAATTAAACAGGTTAGAGGCATCTAAATTTCGATCAGCATTTATGTTCCTGAAATTGTGACACTGATGCTCATTTTGTTGCTCCAAACCATAAAAACGAATTTAAAAATGGGAACTGATTACCAAATAAAATACTGGTTGCAAAGCACAAATTACATGTTGTACAATTCTGTTTGTAAGCAATAGTTTTAGCTACAAATTTGTTTGCTACAAATGAGAAAAAAATAATATCATTACTTCATAACACATCACAACTCATCTTAAAATCATGAATAAATGTTCAATTAATCAAAGGAAATTTTTGTAATGGATTAGTGTCTTTATTATTTAGTGAAACGATGAAATTTACAGACCTGGAAATTGTACACATTTATTTCCACATTCAGTCATATAACAACTATAACTAATTTGTTAAAATAATAATAATAATTGTACATAATTATATACAATTAAATATAATTAATCGTTTCGGATAATATCTGTTTATCTAATTAAATTCGGTGATGTCATTAACATTTATGTAGTGCTGTCCTAGATCATTAAAAATGTGTGTAGTGGCTGTAAATATCATAAATTATTATATTCAGTTAGAATAATTCTAACAAATTGTACAAATGCGTTTTTATGGTGATACTTTTTTCAAATCAACTGTGATTTCAGGAAGACGGAAACAGACTCAGGGATAGGCTTTAAAGCTTTCTGGTCACAATATAAAAAAACATCAATTTTTATTTTGCAGAATTATTTTAGAATTTATAGGCTATATATGCTACTATTTTGTGAATTCCCACTACATTAACTTAGATTTGGTATTCTTCAATTTAACAAGCCTTTAGTCTGTCTGTTTATGAATGACTTTAATCATCTCCCTGCAATCCCAGTCTATGCGCCACGCCTACTTCGAGGAGCTTGTGATCTATTGGCTGAAGGAGACAAGAATACCAGATTAGACACAGTATTTGTCTACACTTGGGTGTATATATGACCAAACTTCTCTCACAGAAAGCAGTCACTTGTTGCTTTTAACCTGACCGGATAGAGATTGTATTGTGCTTTACTGTGAGAGCGTGGGCTCCAGAGACAAACATTTGCCTTACAGGCACTGGAGATATGAACACCATCGACGCGCAGATCCATCACAATAATAACGCTGCTGTCAACCCTCTCCAGCAACTGCCAAAAAGCGCGCACGAGACACCGGATATGGCCGTGTATTGTGACAACTTCAGTGTTTACCACCAACAGAGTCTACCTGCCGCGCAGAGACCAGCGGGCTACGGCCTGGGGGACTACGCGACCCCAAACCCATACCTGTGGCTCAATGGACCCAGTGTCAACTCCTCTTCGTCTTACATACATGGCAACAACAGCCCGTCATTTATCCCCCCGGCTTACGGCTCTCAGAGGCAATATCTCAGCAACTCCTCCGGGTTTGCCGGTCCGGATTTAGGCTGGCTCTCCATCGCAAGCCAAGAGGAACTTTTAAAGCTCGTGCGCCCGCCGTACTCGTACTCTGCTTTGATAGCCATGGCAATACAGAACGCGTACGAGAAGAAGTTAACTTTGAGCCAGATATATCAGTATGTCGCGGATAATTTCCCGTTTTATAAGAAGAGTAAGGCGGGATGGCAGAACTCCATCAGGCACAACCTTTCCCTGAATGACTGTTTTAAAAAAGTGCCGCGAGACGAAGACGACCCAGGTGAGTGATGCTCGTGCACCTTTGCATAGGGTCAGTGACGTGACGCTCATTTTTGTACGGATCTATTAAGTTATTTTAGAAAATACACAAGTACAGTTTCTAAATAAATGACTTGAGATCACCAATTACTTGAACTTCTAGTTATTTTTGAATTAAAAGTCACACCTGTCCAGCGATTGTAAAATTCTACAAGAAAAAAAAAAGAACTGAAAGGCTTCTAAGAAATTGCAATGCAAGATTCTTGTAGAAAAAAGAAGAAATGTTTACACGTAGTTTGCCGCTGTATTTTCATTAAAAAATGGAGTAGGTCTAATGTGATACATTTTTGAATAAATATTTAAAATATCTATATTAAATATGTGAAAATATTTTGTCTGTCGAATAAAATTCATCCTTTCTGTTTTAATATGACAAAAAGAAGACACCTTTTGACTGATTACACTTAAAAAAAATAAAATATATTTTGAAAAAAGTATATATTTAATAAAAATTATAATAGCCTATATAGGCTAATATTATTTTGTCATTTTTATAACAAGGCACATTTTAGCCAAGTGGAATAACCTTAAGAAACATCTTTATATTCATAATTAGTAGCTATATATAAAAAAGTGATATTAGAAAAAACGTACCTATCTGTTTTTTTATTTATATACAATATAAGGCCTATTTTAAAGATATGATAAATCGTGTATTTGGTGAAGGTTTTTGATGGTTACTACACGACATTTTTAAGTCATTAAATCATAAAATCGAAATTTCTGATCCGATACAACCAAAAAATGGTATAAACTTTCTCAAAAAATATAGAATTACACATACATGAATATACAGATTTCTCATTTTTATAATCACAGGCAATCTTATTTGTCATTGACCCAATGACAAAACTCAAAACGAGTTCTTAAATTCATTGAATTTCACTGTAAATATCTTTTGCATGAAAAGTTGCTATTTTTCTAATATCAACTATCTATATATTGTTTGAAGGGAAAGGAAACTACTGGACTCTAGACCCCAACTGTGAAAAGATGTTTGACAACGGCAACTTTCGTAGAAAAAGGAAGCGCAGGTCTGATTCCAGCACAGGTGCTGCCAGCAACACAAAACCGGAGGAGGATCGACAGCTCGCAGGGATCAAACCCACCGACAGCCCTCACCTCACCGGACCCGCATCTCCTGACACTGACGCGGCCAGTGACAGCCACAAGGGCTCTTCTCCGGCAGGCCTCGCCAGCGCTCCGTGCTTCAACAATTTCTTCAACAGTATGTCAGCCTTAAGCTCGTCCTCAGCTCCGACTAGCAGACAGGGCTCCCTGGGGCTGGTAAACGAACTTTCCAGCCGAAATATCAGCGCCTTGAGCCCATACCACGCCAGCTCAGCACCTGACGCAGGTGGAGCGGGTGAGCTGCAGGACAGTGTGCATGTCAACCGTGGAATGTACTATAACTCTTTTACTGGTGGCCAGAGCGCGCAGTTCAACGGACACTTCTACAACAGCTTCAGTGTGAACAGTCTCATTTACCCTCGAGACGGAACGGAGTTATAAATCTGTCATGCTCGTGAATACCTGTTTCTAATAAGAAAAAAACAAAGAATTATAATTTCAACACTGTGTATGCGCTGCTGAAACGCGACAAGCCTTATAAGCAGATAACATTCATTTAAACGCGATATTTACGCACTAACATCCACCAAATGAGTGAAATCTGGTGTAAAACACTGGTTAAAACATTTTATTCTGTGAAAAATCTACTGACTTGTGCATTGGATTCTTTTTTGTCTTATTTTAACAGATTTCCATATTATGTGCCAGTTTTTTTGATCATGCACTAATTTAAATGGATTTATCTTTTTAGTTTGAATTTATAATAGTCTTAAACAGTAGTTTGATGGAGGGATTGCCTTGGTATCCATGATTGCCAAGATTCAGTATTGTCCAATATCGAAAAACGTTCTCCGTGTCTCCTTTGTTGCTTTCTATTGTGTATTTTTTTGTAAATGCAGTTGTTTTGTTATATACACTTGTTTTTAACTATTTATAGTAAGTTATGTATCTTGCAGTTTGTCCTTTAAGCAGAGAAATATGTGGTCTGGTAAGCGACCATGGATGGTTAAAATTAAACTTTTACCTGCAAGGTAAGGTAATAAGTGAATTATCAAATGTCATCATGCCACTAACTCCCTTGATTTATGAATGATATTTCATAGGTGATGATCTTGACACACAGATAAAAGTCACTACATTTATTATTTTTCCGCAGTTTCTGCAAAATATTAATTTTTAAAGAAAATAAAGAATTCAAAATCCGAATCTCAAAACTGTGTTAAATTTATTTATGCTTTTCCCCCCTCAAACATATGGCCTGTAAATGTCACCTGTGCACATCAGATCTAAACTAAAGCCAAAGGCTGCACTTTTATAAGACAAAGACTTAATTCAACCATTAAAATTACTAAGATTTTTTTTTAAAAGCATCAAAAGGCAAATGTGGAACATTTTGTATTTTAAAAACTGTATTTAAATATTAAACTGTAAGCAAGTGACTCTGCATATATAGGCTACATATATAAATCACACCAAAATATATATTTTTATTTTTGTTAATTTTCAGACAGACGTGAAGCATATGGGCACTGACTCTAAACATCTACAAGTTTAGATTTTTATTGCAGTATAAGCAATAACTGAGAACTGGATTAAAACTCATATTGTGAATTATTTTATAGATAATAGTGACAATAGTGTCTTTTTCTTTCTAGGTGAAATTAGAAAAATGTGTTCTTACCCATGCTTTTCACAAGAACTGAGTAGTTCAAAACAAAATAAGCAAACATGTCTCTGTGTTCTGTAACATTTATGACTAAATATTCCTGACTTTAACACAGACAGTTGCACAATGTACATTTTCAAATCTCAGAGACTCTCTGGTTAAATAACAGCAGCATCATCATACCAAAAGTCCTGAGCAAAGCTCAGTTGTACTTCAAGATGGTGTTTCTTGGACAATACAGTATGCGAAGAAACCAGAAAGATAACAAAGCTGAGGTTTCTCTCTTATTACCCGGTGCCAAAGAAACAATACCACTATTGTTCTGTGTATACCAGAACAGCTCTTACTGTGTGCTTGTGTGTTAAAATACCACATTTCATTAAATGCATCTCTCTCTCCGAGTATAAAATAATTTTGCTATTGACATCTTTATGATTTTTCTTATGAAGTCTTTAATCTACAAAGAGCACATGAATAGAACAACCTTTGATGGCATTAAAGCGCACTAAAGTGAGATGAATTAAAAGGGGTTGCCCACCTCCTTTTGTCCTCTCTTCATTACAACTGTCTGAGTAAAAGCGGGACAGACCCAAGTGCTTGTTTAGAGATTAAGGGGAGAAAAAAAAACTCCCATTGAGAAATTCCCTCAGTAAGCAGGGCAGCGCCACCCAGGAGAAGATGGAGAGGTGTGGCTTTGGGTGGAGGCCAGTCAACTTCAGGTTAAGAGAAACAAAATGAGAGCACAAATTAAATAAGACTGTTTTCTGAGCTTCAAAATTCTGTATGTACATATATTATGTTATATTATATTATATATACAAACACAATAAGCTACAATTAGTCACATGGTGTCAACTCACCAATCACAGTGGTCTCAGATGAAGCCACAGTAATAATTAGAGTTTAGTGGGGCCAGGAGCTTATTTACCATCTTCTGAGTCGCCATATTTACTCAGACACCACGCAAGGCGGCTTTTTACGATGAGGACTTTACCCTGCTGCCAAATATGACGTTGTCAATTAGTCGGGGGCTGACGCTCTGTGATTACTAAGCACCTGGGACATCAGGCAATCAACCGGCCCCCACCCACACCCAGCCCTGTGCGCTCATCTGTGT
>JAUZSZ010000115.1:12374689-12386129 GCA_034780575.1 Labeobarbus marequensis | reverse complement strand
CCCATAACGTGATGAATACCAGTACACACACACACACACACACACACACACACACACACACACACACACACACACACGTTGTGTTTCCAAGATTTATATGGTTTTTATACTGTACAAACAGTATTTTCTGTCCCCTTACCCTGACTCTACTCCTCACACAAAACTTTCTGCTATTTTAGATTTACAAAAATGATAATTCTGTCTGATTTATTTTATAAGCTTGTTTCCCTAATAAGGGACCAACAAAATGTCCTCACAAGGCCAAACATTGGGAATACCTATAATTTGCACAGAGAACATCACTTAGACTTATGTAAAGTAAATAGCTTTGCAAAATTCTTACCTTTGCAAATCTGAGCCTATAGTCTAGAGACCCAGGTTTTTCAAACCTAGTATTCCTGGCATCATATTATGAGAAAAATTGTATTTTAAAACTATTAATTTAATATATTAAATTAAATTATTGTTTGTGTGCAGTTATACATTTAATTTATAATTAATATTAATTAACAACATGTACTTACTATAGGGTTTAGATTCAGGTTTGGTTTCGGATTAGTTGCATGTAAATATTAACAATTTACTGTTATTACTATAGTAAGTACATATAACATGTAACAAGACAAAAATGTTAAAATAAAGCGTTACCTAATTTTTAACACTTTTACTGAATTTGATACGATTGCTGTTTCATTCTGCTTTCTAAGGACAGGTTAAAATCATGAGAGTAATTACAGTTTTATTCTATTGACAGTCCTAGTTTACAGTAATAAATAAAAACAAAATCTGAATATATTAGTGGAAACAATATTTATTTCTGTGTTCATGTCTCAGTTCATAAATAGTCTGTCATTAATATATAGAAACATTTTTCAGTTAATATTTTCATTTTAATAGAAAAAAATGATTTAATTATGAAGAGAACATATTTTTACAATATCACACTTTTCCACGTACATGATTTAAATGAGTACTTATACATTAAAATATATACTTGCCTTCATATTTCAGAAAAAGGATTATCATGTTTGGGGGTCCTTGGCATCAAAAAGTAAAAAAAAAAAGACATGAAATTACTGGGGTATTTAGAAAAAAGAAATCTGGGAAAAAAGTGTCTGTCTGCTCTCTTTTTAAACAGTTTGCTATTTTTGAGAAACAACTGAGATAATAAAATCAGGTTTAGGCACACTAATACTATCATGTTCAAGTCTTAAAGTCCTGCTTCTGCGTTTCTTGTTCCCCCTGCAGTCTCCCTGTAAAGTCTTTGGGGCCCCTGGCTCCCTCCAAGACCATTTTGTGTATCTCTTTGTGTCTGTGTTTACATCATAAATCTGTGTGTTTGTGTGTATGTGTTTACATCTGTTTACATCTAATCACTCTCTCTCTTTCTTTTTCTCTTTCTCTCTCTCTCTTTGTTCTTGCATGCACTCATCTCTTTCTGTCCTCTGCAGTTCAGTAAAGCAAAGTGTTTTTGCTTCATAATCTTCTGCTCTTCTCGCAAACTCAAATCACATTGTACACACACAGACAAACACATCTTCTCATTACAGTAAAAGATTGTTATTGGATTGTTATGCCGGCATGTGTAGATACATCCTCTTTTCTTGCGTTGTGTTTTAAAACAATAGACGGCACAAATGTTATATAACTTAAATACCCATCGGACTCAATCCATAAGATGATAAAGCATTTTCTGCTCAGAAGATGAAGTGATTTCTGGAGTATTACATTGAATATTTCCTATAATAGCAGTCGTAAATGAGTAACGATCGCCAAATATGTTTGATCTCTGTATTTGACGTTTCTCAGAAAAGCACTAAGACGGCGATGGAGCTGGGCAGGACGTTCGCCAGCATGTTCTCGGACATCTCCTTCAGACAGAAGCTGCTAGAGAGTAAAACCCAAGAAGAGTTCAAAGAGGCACTGCTCATCCAGAGGTACCACCTGACCGCTGCCAAGCGTAAAACCACGGCTGTGGAGGGCGAAGAGACAGACCCACACAGTCAAAAACCACTGAAGGTGTGTGTGCATCGCAGCGCGTGCGCCGATGCTTAAGGTTCAGATTTAATGGCTTTAATGTGATTGTTTTCATCTATTCTCTCTTCAGTCCTCGTCCGTCGCCTTCTCTTTCTCCCTTCGCCTTTTGCTGTTTGACTTACACTCCAGTGATTAAGTTCTACTGAGCATGTAGCAGCTAATGAGAATTTATCTTGTTTGTTACTCCGGTTTGACGCACACACACAAAGTCCGATTTGGCATATGTGAGCATTAGACCACCCTGGCTGAGGTTAGCCGCCTGTAAAAGCCCTCTGTTTTCTTCTCTGTAAAGACAACAGTGGAGGCCCAAATAGTTGTCTTTGTTTTTTTGAGTTTTTCACTCCATCACACATCTGAGGAATGGTAACCAAGTGGAGAGGATCATTACTTTGTGTGTGTGTATGTGTATGTGTGTGTGTGTGTGTGTGCGTGCGTGCGTTTGTGTGTGTGCATGATCACTTGCGCGTGTGCACACTAAAAGCTATTCATCTCTGGCAAACAACCAGGAAAGGTCTCTCTCTCTTTCTGTATCAGATACACGCTGTCATGATGAATGAGTGCGGCTCAGTAATGAACACTTAAAGCTGTATGACTTATTTAAACATATCCTGAGACAAGGTTCTCTCTGACTGACAGAAAACGAGCTTGTCTGCCAAAAAGAGGCTAATGTGGGTCATTAATGTGAGATGGACAAACTGCTCCACTGCCAAATCCTGACCTGTAAAGCCTATTAAAATTTGATTAATTCAACAAGACTCTATATTTGTGTCTGGGGACAAAGACACACACACATACACACCAGGGCTTCCTACCTCACCATAATTGGTCCTAACTACATGCTTAAAAAAATCTTGTAGAATTTTTCTGTTTCTTTTATACTGTAAGGTTCAAATTGTTCATATTAGTTAATGGATTGGGTATTATGAACTAAAAATGATTGATATTTTGCATCACTTATTTATTTTAATTTATAAATTTACTAATACATTTTAATATTTAAAGCTTTATAAACTGATGTATTTTGATCAAACATAAATTACCAACGAACAATAGAATAATTATACAGTACTGTTCAAAAGTTTGGGGTCAGTAAGATTTTTTTTTTTTTTTTTTTAATTAATTAATACTTTTATTCAGCAAGGATGCATTAAATTAATCAAATCTGACAACAAAGAAATTTATAATATTACAAAAGATTTCTATTTCAAATGTCTATTCATCCGTATCGAAGTTTCCAAAAAATATTAAGAAGCACTACTGTTTTCAAGTATGTTAGAATGATCAGCATATTAGAATGATTTCTAAAGGATCATGTGACACTGAAAACTGGAGTAATGATGCTGAAAGTTCAGCTATGCCATCACAGGAATATATTATATTTTAAAATATATTCAAATAGGAAACAGTTATTTTAAAGTATAATAATATTTCTCAATATTTTTCATTAAATAAATGCAGCTTTGGTTAGTGTAAGAGACTTCTTTCAAAAACATTTAAAATCTGACAGACCCCAAACTTAGGAAAAGTAGTATAAATTAACTTCTATATATTTAACATAATATATAAGTATACCTAATGCATTAACACCTTAATAAACATGACGTGAGAAATTAATTCAGTATCTGCTTAGAAAGATTTTGATTTGAGTAATTTGTCTTTTTATAACCAGTTCGTTAAAATTGGTTTATCTAAGTTATGAGATGAAACACATTGGTTATGCTGTAGATTTGAGTTTGTATGTAGCCAATGAATCAAAAGATATGATTTCTGTTAATTGTCTTTGTATTATTTTGTAGTATTATGGTCTCACCATGGTTCTCATCATATTCAATTCAGACTGCAAACTCAGTTAAAATATAGTGGTAATTAAAAATAATATAGTGTCATACTGATGCCAAAACACTAATACACCAAAAAAAGAAAAAAGAAAAAAAAGATTAAATACATTTTAAAATATAATAAAAATGTAATTAAAAAAATATATATGCACACACAGATTCAACATTTTATGGGGGCTTTTTATTTATAATATGCTTAAGCCAGTCTAATGCAGTTCTCTGAAATGCACGTATCAGATGTTTTCTGATGCTACTTTAATGGATATTTAGAGTAATGTAACAGGTGTCTTGACTGTGCTTTGCTGATGTAGTTGTAATGCTTTTGCATTGTACTAATGCTGTTCTAACACTGAGCTGTCTCTCTCTCTAGTCTGCAGAATCTGTGTTCTCTCATCTTGTGTCTCTCTCTCTGCTGTGCAGGGGGCCCTGTGTGAGTGCGATTACACTGAGCTTCTGTGTGTGTACGTGTGTGTCTCTGTGTGTGAGGATTTAAGTAAGAGAGAGTGTGTCTGTGTGTGTTTGTCTGCTTTAACACAGTATCTCTTCCCTTGCAGTGTAAAGCGTTGTGTGAGTGTGTATGTGCTTTTGTGTGTGTATTTGCTGTGATTCGGCAGGATTTGGTGTGTATGATGTTTAATTGGTGTGCGTGTGTGTGTGTGCTTTAATCCTGTGCCTTTCCTGCTGCAGTATTGCAGTAAATGTATTTAAATGTTTTGACTTTTATATATGTAGATGTATGTATGTGTGTGTGTGTGAGTAATCCTCTCTCTCTCTCCCTCTCTCTCTCTCTCTCTGTATGTGTGTAGTGTAGAGATTTTTTCAGAGTGGGCAGAGGAATCTATGAGGATCTGTGTCGCCGACTGCCTCTCTACCCGTCTGACTTCACTGATGGTTTGTCAAGCATAAACTTACAAATGTTTTTGACATAAAGGATCAAATTTTGCAGGTGTTCTGGAAGTTTTTTTGTGTGTGTGTGTGTTTTCAAAAAGGATATATGGTCCTCCAATGGTCTTATTAACGTCCTTAGCTATATTTAAAGACGTGACAGTAGTTCAGATGATTTCATAAGAGCTTGTCCAGTAACAAGCAGCACCAGGAACAAATAGAAATGACAAAATGCTATATTTCTGGGTTTTATGTCACTTTATATTCCTCACAGAGATATACTGTACAGTACAGCCGAGCAGTCTGAGGAAATAATCAGACATGCTCTTCTAAACTCTCCTCTTTCTTGCTCTTGTTGCATTAAAAAGTCTGATTCATTTTGGTGAAACAGTTCATTTAGATAGAAGCAGTTAAAAAAACACGGATTAATTTGATTTTTCTTTTTTGCAGTGAAGTATTCCAGTTATATATTCTGTGTATATATATATATATATGCATTCCATTTATAAATTAATGATACATTTCTGGTTATAATTGTAATTTCTTTACACTAACATTCAAAAGTTTGGAGTCAGTATTTTTTATATCAGGGTATTAGTACTTTATTTTACAAGGATACATTATAGGAAAGTAATGACAGTGAAGACATCTATGTTATAGTACATATTTCTTTTTTTTTTTTAAATACTGTTCTTCACTTCATCAAAGAATCTTGAAAAAAAAACACTGTTTCCACACAAATATTAAGTAGCACAACTGTTTTCAACATAGAAAATAAATATAAATGTTTCTTGAGCAATAAATCAGCATTTTATTCAATGATTTCTGAAGGATCATGTGACACTGAAGACTGGAGCAGTGACTGTTAATAAATGACATTTTAAAATTAAAACAGAAAACGGTAATTTTAAATTGTAATGTCACAATATTACTGTTTTTATTGTATTTTTATCAATTAAATCTAGTCTTGGCGAGCATAAGAGACTTCTTTCAAAATCATTAAAAATCATACCAATCACTTTGGCAGCTGTAATATTTATGTGCGTTTTCTATAAATGTGTGTGTTTCAGGATTAGTGGGTAATAACAAAGCCCTGGTCAAGTTCATGACGACGTCCATCTTCCTCTACATCGCTGTGCTGCTTCCCGCCATTGCTTTTGGCTCACTCAACGACGAGAGCACTCGGGGCGAGATTGGTGATCACTCACACACAGACACACATACGCTCTTCACACACCACGTCTCCACACACACACACAGACTGAGTTGTTTTCTCCCTTGATTAGATGTTCAGAAGACGATCATTGGGCAGAGTATAGGTGGAATCATCTACTCTTTGTGTGCTGGCTCTCCTCTCGTCATTCCACTGACCACAGCGCCCATCGCTATTTTCATCAGCGGTATGTACATACATGCCTCCATGTGCACCAGTAGATGCACGTTCACATACACACATACCTTGGCTCTCGTTTGCAGTCTGGTCCTGAACCGTGCTTTGTTTTTGCGGTGTGTTTAGATGAGCACTCATTGTTTGTTGAATACTTTGACGTTGAGTGTTTAGAGAGCTCTGCTAACCACAGGATGAGGTGGAACAAGACTCTTAATCTCACAAACAGCAGGATGGGGGTCCGATATGGCCGCCATTTGTTTGGGGGAAGTTTGATGTTTGCCCTGGCTGAGAGGAGATTTCCTCCTAAAGCTCATTCCTGCGGCTGCAGTCGCACACTGTTACCAGCGGGAGGGTTGCCCTGAATAATGGTTTCGCAGTAGTAAAATGAAATTCTGTTTGGATTAAAATGCACAGAGGAGGACAAAACCGCCACATCCATCTATAATAGTGATCCTTCCCAATCAAAGATCTTGTCTTGTGGTTTCTCATGGGAATAACAGCAGGAATTCTTTAAATGTTTGGGAGCAGTTCTTTAAACATCAAACGATTTTCTGTGCATTATAATCCTGTGTCATTATGAGATTTGAGTTGATTGTGTTTTTGTTCACTTCTAATGATCTCGACGTTGTGTTGTTGCTTCTGTGTGTTTGTCTCTGTGTGGTTGCAGTGATTAGGGGGATCTGTGATGATTATGAGCTTGACTTTGCAGCATTTTATGCATGCATCGGCCTATGGAACAGCCTCTTCCTCATCATGGGAGGAGTCTTCAACCTTAGCCTGCTTGTTAAGCTTTTCAAGAGGTCAGACACACACACACGCACACACCACCAAATAAAGATAATTGTGCAGGTGCCACTGCTTGAATACTGATATGTTTTTGTTGTTCTTGTTTTTGACCTACAGGTCAATAGAGGAGGTGATAGCTTTGTTCATTTCCATTGCTTTTGTAGCAGATGCAGTTAAGGGCACCGTCAAGAGTGAGTGCTACATACACACATAATGTATATACATAGCCAAACCCTTTAAATAATCTGGATTTCTGTCTGAATGATTCTTAGATTACAGTCTGATCTTAACAAGAAATACTGGGGAGACTTGGGCTAGTTGTTACGCTGTAAAATCAAGATTTTCATTGTTAATGCCCAGGAAAAACGATACAGCTCATTTAACACATGAGGCTGTTTAGTGATAATGGAAAGACGCTGTCACATTTCTCCAATCATTTTTTACAATCCACTGCAGGCTTGCTTTCAGACCTCCCTTTATCAGATCCAGAACTGATGCATAGAACCATCATTAACTATTTTCTATTTTCATATATTTTAAATGTAATTTATTCCTGTGATGGCAAAGCTGAATTTTCAGCAGTCATTATCTGCTTTGACGCTAGATTTAGCGACTTTTCAGACCCCCCAGTGACTTTTTTTCCCAAAAAGTGCCTAGTGACAAATCTAGCGGCAACTTGGACAAACCTTATTTAGTTTCTGAGACTCACCGGTACTGCTGCACGAGCACGAGGTCTTGCTTTCCCAGCATGCACACACTTCTCTCTCTCTGCGTCTGCTCTGTTCAGTGAGTGGCAGAGAGGAGCAGTGCTCTCAGTTAAAATAGATATACTGTTGCGACTCTAATTTTACATGCCTATAGCCAAAATCAGAGCACAGGCATTGTCTTTGTCTTGTCTTATCTTATGTGTATTTGATTTCATCAGACGACGGCTCAGTTATAAAATCAGGATTTTTGTGCAGGTTAACATTTTGGACGGGAGAGCTGGATATGTGGTCTTAATGGGCTGCGTTTCAGCCACTATTTCATATTCATCCCGTTGTCTGACAACAGAAACTATATATAAATGAACAGTTTTATTGTGAATTTGGCTGCATTAAAATGCAGTATGTGAGCCCAGAGATGCAAACAAATGTAAAAGGCAATATGACGCAATGATGTTGTGAATATGCTAATTAGCGTATGACGTCATCTAGCGACTTTTAGCAACTTTTCAAGCTGCCTTTAGCTACTTTCCTTTGAAAGAAATTGGCAACACTGGGAATTACTCCAGTCTTCAGTGTCACATGATCCTTCAGTAATTTGCTGATTCCAAGAAACATTTTATCACTGGTGAAAACAGTTATGCCACTTAATATTTTGGTGGACACCATGATACATTTATTTCAGGATTCTTTGATGAATAGAAAGTTAAAAAGAAGAACATTTATTTGAAATAAATATTTTGTAATACAATATTTTTTAATATTGTACATTTCTTTACTGATAATATTGATCAATTTAATGTGTACCCGCTGAATAGAAGTATTCATTTCTGTCAAATATTTTTTCTTATTCTGATACTGAACTTTTGAACGGTAGCGTATGTTATACTGTATTTTAAGTATATTACTGTGTAATGTATTAAAGCCAATTATTGGCTTTTCAGTCAAATTTAAAATAAAAAAGATAAGAAAATATTGTAATTTTAAAAAAATGGTATAAAATAAAAATGTGAAATATATGTGATAAAATGTCCCGATATAAAAGTGACAATTTGTCCTGCCCTGATATTTTAAAAAACAGTAGCCTTTTTCTGAAAACACATTTCAACCTTTTAGCTAAATTCTACTTTCATGATATAGTCAACCATTTTTTCAAAAATAATGATAAATCATAACATTCTGACACAGATGACGCATTTACTCCATGCTGTTTACAGAAGTCAAAGAAATGTCTAAAGTCATCTAAATCAAAGTGTCTCTGGGCCAAAAGCAGCTGCATGATTGTGAACGTTTGACACAGAAATGTAAACATCAACAAAACATAACGCAACCGTTTAGAGGTCATTTCCGGCTAATGATGTAACAGAATTTACTGGTATTTTGAAACTAATGTGTGAATGGTGCTTTACTGGTAAAAAGACGGAACATCATTTTCTGTGTGAACAGTGCATTTTTGTATTTACCGGTAAAGTCGTTCTGTTAATTTTATGGCAATTTACTGGTATTGCTGTGTCAAAGGGGCTAATGTTTCAGATATTTAAAACCTTACAGTTGCTGAACAATATTTTTAGGTGACAGCTTCCCCATGTGACTGGCCTTATTTAGAACCACACACACAAGCCATTTTGCAGTGCCGTGTCTTTATTGAACAAATGTGTTAAACAATCAAGATAACCTCTACTATAATGACCTCTTGAAAAGAACGTAATTGGACTCGGCTGTGGGTTTGACCTGCCATCCTGAATTGAAAGCAGCACGTTAGTTGTTCCTCAGCAAACAATTGTGCTCAAGAGCAATCTAGTCTGATCAAAAGGGACTTCAGGAAACCTCAAATGAAGAACTCATAAAGCTCAGTGTTTGCAAAGGATTTCGGAAGATTTATGCCTACAGTCAAGGAAGATTAGCACCATCAGTTCAGCACCATTGCTGTGTTTTCTAGAAGATGAAGCCAGTCTGATGTATGCTGAAACAGCTTCAATAAATAGAAAACAAGCGTCACTTGCCTGTAAAATAAAAACAAGCATTCTCTAAAAACCGCCGTGCTACAAATACTGTACCAGTTTCAAGGAGAAACCATTGCATCTCTAAAGAAGTGACACTCTACCAGAGATGTAGCTAATAAATACATATATACTGTTTAAATGATTAATTACTAACCTATTTAATCAGTAATGCACCACAAAATTAAAGCAACATAATGTGATTATTTCTGAATTGCTTTTTAAATTGCCACATATGCAATAAGGTCACATATTCCAATAGACACATAAAGACAAATAACTGTTCTGTTAAAAACTTACCTGTCTTATCAGGAAAATGGTAATAATGGAAAAAATAATAATAGCAATTAAAACTTAAATTAAATTAAATGATTAAAAGTGTTAATATAAAATTACTATTTTTTTTAGTAGTGGCCAACATAATGCATTTTGATAGTGGTGTCATTTGCACTTGTGAGAGTTGGTTATGAGGCAAATCAGATGTGAGGTGTTCTGAATCATCCAAAAACTGCTTCAGCCACCCCCCCCCCCCCACGCTAAGATGCTATTCATTTAATTTTTTTTAATATACCTAAAATAAATTAAAAGAACACAAAACTCTCCATACCACTGCCAAAACATCATTGTGGCTGTGAAGGATTGTGGAGCGAGTGTAATGATATGGGGCTGTTTTGCTGCCTCAGGGTCTGGACGGCTTGTAGTCACTGAAGGCCCAATGAATTCCTAGTTATATCAGGAGCAGAATGTCAGAGTGTCTGTTTGTGATCTGAAACTCAAAAGAAGTTGGGTCATTCAACATGACAATGATCCAAAACACAGGAGTAAATCAACAACAGAACGCTTCAAACAAAAGAAATTCAGCACTTCACAATGGCCAAATTAGAGTCCTGACCCCACTTCCTCTGAAATGCTCAGCTGTGATGTGAAACAGGCCGCTCAAGAAAGACATCCCAAAAATGTGCATGAACCGAAACAATGCGCATGTGTTATCAGCAGAAAGCAATGGTTGATGTTATTGGCAGTAAACAAGATTCCACAAAATTCCGTCAATAATCGTGATTGTTTAAACCAATTATTCAATAAAGATGAGGAAAAATGTTACGTTTTGGAAGCCATTCATGCTGACGACTTCAAAACGTTTACACACAACAACATTAAAGATGATTTTAGACTGTACTTTTTAAGCAGTCTTACCAGTGCAATTGAAAATAATATAAATTATATTACAAATAAATAATAATTAATATTTTGAATTATTACAATTATGAATAAATAAGATGATTATTTTAAAATTTGTCAAAGTATTTTTTTTTGTAATAATCATTACATTTGCCAGTTATATTAATTGTTGTATTGCCTGAGAGGTGATTTTTTTTCCCCATCAATAATCATAATCAACATGCAGTGATTGATGTTATTGGCAGTAAACAAGATTCGACAAAATTCCATCAATAATCATGATTGTTTAAACTAATTCTTCAATTAAGATGGCTCAGAAAAAAATTTTATTTTAAAAGTTTGTCACTTTCAATACTTCTACACATTACATACAGTAAACATGGATTTTAGACTTACAATATATATATATATTGTAAAAAAATTAATCGCGATTAATCGCACGATTGTCATGAGTTAACTCGCGATTAATCGCAATTTAATCGCACATTTTTATTTGTTCTAAATGTACCTTTAATACTTTTCAAGTTTTTAATACTCTAATCAGCATGGGCATGGATAAATATGGATGCTTTATGCAAATGTATGTTTATTATTAATGAAACCATAGTCAACATAGAGCAT
>JAUZSZ010000115.1:12303535-12314995 GCA_034780575.1 Labeobarbus marequensis | reverse complement strand
TGTACATTCAGATGCAGCTGTGCAGGAAGGAGAACCTGAAGGACTGGATGGCTCAGAGGTGTCTGCCTGAGCTCAGGAAACACGCTCAGTGTCTGGACATCTTTCTACAGATCGCAGAAGCTGTGGATTTTCTGCATAGCAAAGGGCTTATGCACAGAGATCTTAAGGTTGGTGTTAAAAATGAAAACGTGCTTGCATTGAGGGGTTTTTCCAGTGCAAACTGCGCTTCATTTTCTTTTCTTTCTCTTTGTCTCTCAGCCATCTAATATCTTCTTCACAATGGATGACGTGGTGAAGGTGGGCGACTTCGGACTGGTCACTGCCATGGATCAGGAGGAAGATGACGAGGAGCTGAGTACCCTCACACCAATGCCAGTCTATGCCCGTCACACTGGCCAAGTGGGCACCAAACTCTACATGAGCCCAGAACAGGTCAGTTCCTGTCACTCACTGCACAAACTGCACACAATTTAGTGTGAAAACAGTGCTGCTGTTTAACATAAAACAAGCCAAAGGAAAACGATGGCGGGAGATAAAACCAGTATAAAGGAGGTTTATTTTTCCCTTTTGTCTCTTCCTTTTCCCTCTGCAGCTGTCTGGGAATTCTTATTCTCACAAGGTGGACATTTATTCCCTCGGCCTGATTCTTTTTGAGCTTCTCTGTCCATTCCGCACCCAGATGGAGAGAGTCAG
The DNA here is from genome assembly GCA_034780575.1 of Labeobarbus marequensis. Lineage (NCBI taxonomy): Eukaryota > Metazoa > Chordata > Actinopteri > Cypriniformes > Cyprinidae > Labeobarbus > Labeobarbus marequensis. The sequence continues at coordinate 12,314,302 of JAUZSZ010000115.1, read as the reverse complement.
GGTAAGACCATTGTTTAGATTTTTGGGGTCTGTAAGATTTTTTTTTTTGAAAGTAGTCTCTTATGCTTACCAAGGCTGCATCAGAAATACAGTACAAATCAAAATATTGTGAAGTATTATTACAATATAAAACAACTGTTAACATAATTTATTCCTGTAAAATATTTACTATTATTTAAAAAATATAATTATTTTTGTAGCAATATAAATGTATTTTCTGTCACTTTTGATCAATTTCATTTGTCCTTGTTGAATAAAAGTATTTATTTCTTTCCAAAAAAGAAAAAGTCTGAACGCTAATGTACTTGTGTGAATTCAAGAATAAAAATTTTGAATAGAATATTTTATTATATTGTACCGAATGATAAACATCTAACTGTTTTTCTTTCAGACTCTCACAGAGGTCAGAGCCTTGCAGTTTCCTGCTGCATTCTGTAAGGCCAACGTCCTGGAAGTAAGTTTGTTTGTGTTTGTTTGTTTGCCTATACTGCTGGGTATTTTGCAATGGTGGTGGAAGGTGGAGTTAGAGGGACCTTACAATTGGGAAATCCTAAAGATGAACAACACTTCTAGTGCCCCCTATAGGTGCAAAGTTACAATTACAACATCAACATCTCCAGTCGAAACTGTTTTTCACTCATAAAACAGCAGAATGCAGTTGTCAGACCTGTTTTAGAATGCTAAATTTAGAATACTGTATTTGTATAGTACATACCACAGCATATGTTTCAAAACAGCTTTATAGAAAACTCTGTAGGATACAGTTTTGTTCACCCACCATTTTCTATCGTGAGAAAAAAAAATTATCTTGCCTTTGGTTATTTGTTTATATAGACAATCATTCTCTCTCTCTCTCTCTCTCTCTCTCTCTCTCTCTCTCTATATATATATATATATATACATTATTCCACGCACTATCATTATGTTAAGATTCTATGTGATTTTTATCAGTACTATAAAATGCAGTAGCCCCTCACTGCAGAACAAATATCCAGGGGGCGGGGTTGGATCCACAGCGAGGGGGTGGAGATGGTAGGTTTAGGGGTGGAGATGGGTAAGTTTAGGTTGTGGGGAAGGGTGGGTTTAGGGCTCAGGGGGTGGAGATGGGTAGGTTTAGGTAAATGTAAGGTAGGAGGAGTTGGATCTAGATCTAACCACGCCCCCTGGATCTTGTGTTCTGCAGTGAGGACCGTCTCATAAAGTGACTGCTTAAGAAAATGTTATATTATTGTAAATGATGTATTGAAATGGTACTGTTAATGTTGCCACGAATATAGCCATTGTTGCTGATAAGGGATTAAACCATAAATAAATAAATATTTACCATTATGTTTGTGTTTCAGGCTCAGATGGTGCGCTGTATGCTGTCCCGAGTGCCTGCGGAGCGGCCAGAGGCGTCAGAGATCACAGAAGCCCCTATATTCCAGGAGCTGGAGGTGCCCTGCAGAATTCGACAACGCACTCGAACGTACAGCGCATCATCTGCAGGACGACCGTCACGACAGATATCCTCCTCAAACTAGAACTCCCACTCAAAGACAGACACATACTGTGCCTCATCTGCGGGATGACAAACACAACCAGTCACCACCTCTTAGAACGCACATCATTGAGAAACTATCGTACAGATAAACTGAGCCCAACTAAACAACAGATTATTCCACAAACCTCTACAACTGGAACCAAACACATCCTAACCATAAAACAAGCTGCCCGCTGTGGCGTTTGTGCCAAGGGCGTTCAATGATTTACAATAAGCCCCCATCGCATTTCTTTCAGCTCATCGTTGACCAATCCCATGATTCCATACTCCAGAAGCATTTGAACACTCCCCCCCAAACACACTTGCTGTAGGAGGAGAGTTTTTCCAGTGCTAACGAATGCTGATGAATGACCTGCCTTTGGACGCCGTTCACTCTGCATGTCTTAAACAGAAAGTCGTGCGACACATGCTTTCCTGTCCGAATGGAAAATTGTACGAGTACTTTTTCTCCTCTAATGTAAATAGGCTTAAATAATAAGCAAGAGAGGCTTTGTGTGCTTTAAAGGTGCTCGTTCAAGACCGAACGCACAAGTTCAGAGGCATTATAGCCACTCGCTGTTACAGTGTTAGTGGCTTATATGCACAGTACTTCATGAACTTGAATCTGCGTGTGACGACGTGGAAATAATCAAACTGCCTTTAAGCTGGACTTTGAGACACGAATGACACGTTTGTGATGATGGTCAGTATGAGACTTAGAATTGAGTGATTTGAAACTGAGACTTTGAACATCATTCTGTAAAATACTTCATGTCATTAGCAGCCAGAAAAGTAGTTTACTGTATTTCAAATCATTTTGAAACACAAATTGTGATAATTTTTCCTAAAAAAAAAAAAAAAATCTGAATAAGTGCTTTGACTAATTACACAATAAGAAAGGATACAGCTGGAGGAATCACTTCGACCAAATATTCAGCACACACCCTTAATTGTAACATATCAGGTAATTACTGATTGTATGATTTTTCTTACCAATTTTGATTAGAGGGACTCAATTTTCTTTTGTATATGATGGAATTTTCTGTATAGTAACTGCTTTTTACAACTTTTTTTTTTCAACTTCTGTGGATGATTTTCCTAAGAATTGTTTGAGAGAATGGCGATAGAGTGGATCTTTATGGTCTCTGATGAAGGATTTGATCTCTGTAGTCATGTTAAAGAGCACCGGGTGCCTCTGCACCTTCAGGAGCCGCTTCCGTATGTATGTGAATACTAGTGTGCTTCCTGAACGGGCCGTTATGCTGCAGAACGGACATGAGATTATGACCTTTGACCCTTAATCACGAGGACTGCGTCCTGTAATCCACGTCAGGGACCACTTATGAACGCTTCAGCTTTTAACCTGTATCTGTGAATCCGACCCAGTGAAGACAGCAACGAGTGCTGATCCCATATGTTCAGATCACTGTGGCAAATCCTTCCAACAGATCTTTCCCTGCCTAGTGATCTTCTTCAGTCTCTTGGTTTAAATCCGTTTTATTCATGCCTGTTTCATTGTTGTTAATGTAGCATTTGGTTCTGACAATTCTGTTCCTCCAGTGTTCTTCAGATGTTTTGTTTTTTCCCCTGTGACTGTTGATTATCCCTGTTTCATGTTCATGTTCTTTAGCCCAGCCATGTCTCCTTGCCATCTATGTAAATATGTTTATTTGTTTTTATTTATGTTGAGAACAAAAATCAATCCGTTGGATTGGTTTGAGGTATAAATGCACTTCATCCAGTGGAGTGCGTTGAATTATTGTGACTTCTTACAAGTCAGAATTTAATAAACGTTCTATGATGTTTGTAAAAGTGCTTTTTTTATCCATTTTTTTAAGGATGCACTTTTTTTTACAGCAGTTTCCTGCTATAAGACGTTTTATATTATGCTTTTCCAAGAATCGTTTATAGCACAAATGTTTTTTTTAAAAGTTGTTTCGCTTTTATTTTCAAAGTTTCTTTATGTTTGACATGCTGAAATCGAAAAATCACATTACTTTTTGTGTATCATTAAAAGCAACCCATGAAGAAAAAAAAAAAAATTGACAACTTATACAAGCTAATCTGTACTCATGCATAATACTGAGCTAACAACAGTTTAACATAAACACTTACCAAAGTGAGTCCAAAACTTCAGAAGTGTACACTGGATGATTTCTGTCCTTTGTGACTAGTCCCACAATGATCTGGAATGTTCCTGAATGTTCCACTAGAATATTCCAGAATGTTACAGAAACTTTTGGAATGTTCTCATCCTTGCAAAAGCGAAATAACGGAAAAAAAAAAAAAAGCAGCAAAATTTGTAGAAAAATTTATTTGTACTAAACCAATGTTTCCTGATTATTGATAAAAGTTCTAAAATTTAAAAAAAAAATTATGCTACGTGAAAATAAACAATACAATAATAATCATTACAGAAGAACTATAAAAAAATTAAATGAAACAAATTTGTTAGATTGTGTAGTAGTATATTTGATGGTTAAATACCACAAAATGCCACAAGAGAACGCTGTTAAGCTATAGTCAGATTCTCTACAGACCCCAAATGAACTTTTGATACACCAGAATGTGTGAAATGGAATTGTAATCTTAACACAAACAATTTTGATATGATTATGATAATTCTAGAAAGGTTTGTAGCGTGTTATGCTTGCTTTATAATTTTTTTGTTCCAACCAGGTAAATATCCTACAGAGAATAACACCACTTCGACGGCATTGTACGTGTCTAGTATAATATTGCTTTATTCCTAAAAAATATTTTATATTATACCTACTGTTTATATCGTTTGCTCTGGGTCATTTATCCCAATTACCGGATTAAATTCCGCGCTCCTTATCAATCAATGCGTACTTCCGCATCTCACCGAAAACTCGTCATATCCGGGTGCCAATATGCGTCTTGGTACTGCAGCGATAAGCATCGGTAAGATGTGAACGGGAAGAAACGATAATACAATCTGCCTCCAAAACGAAAGCACGGGCCGCCGACAGCATCGACGACACCGTCATCCTTTGTCTCCCACCATCCGCTTGTGACTAGCAGCGGATTCGCCGCCGACTGTCAGCCGTATCTGCGCGAATGGCCGCGGAGCATCGGAGGGCCCTCGGCCGGGGCTGGTGTCTGACACTCGGCCTGGCTCGCGGAGGCCTTCACGGCACCGTACTGCGATCTCTTCTCTTCATCACAGCCCTCAGCGGACTGGTCCGTCTCCCCGCGGCCACGGAGGCGAAGGAGTGCGATAAACCGTGCTTGAACGGCCAGTGTAACACCGCCAGCGGCGGGTGTGTGTGCGAGCCGGGATGGGTCGGGGAGCAGTGCCAGCACTGCGGCGGCCGCTTCAGGTGAGACACAAGACGGCTCTTATTCCCAGCTGATGCTCGTGACATTGACACCTTCGAAGCTCTTTCAGAACACGCTGGAACTTTTATCATAGCTTGGTTTATGTGTGGTAATATTAACAAGGTATCGTGAAGACTAGTCTTAGGGAATTATGAATATATATATACGACCTGCGCTGTCTTGGTCTCTGATATTGGCGTCAGAAACTGGTCTTTAACAGGGTGCGAATTTTGATTTCGTTAGAGAGCTTGAAGCCCTCAAAGTTTTATATAGGCTACAGATAAAACATTTGGTGGGGGTCCTGTGAAGAATGTATTCTTGTATAAATGTGACCACAAAACCAGTCATAAGGGTCAATTTTTTGAAACTGAGATTTATACATCTTTCCAATGATGTTTGGTTTGTTAGGATAGGACAGTATTTGGCCGAGATACAAGTATTTGAATATCTGGAATCTGAGGGTGCAAAAAAAAAAAAAAAAAATCAAAATATTTTGAAAATTGCCTTTAATGTTGCCAAATTAAGTTCTAATGTATATTACTAATCAGGAATAAAATTTTGATATATTTACAGTTGGAAATTTACAAAATATATTCATGGAACATGATCTTTACTTAATATCCTAGTGATTTTTGGCATAAAAGAAAAATCGATCATTTTGACCCATACATTTTATTGTTGACTATTGCTACAAATATACCCGTGTTACTTACTGCTGGTTTTGTGGTCCAGGGTCACAAATATTTTTTAACAGCTTTTTCAAAGGATTAACTTTAAGGTGTTGTCGTTTAATTATCACTTTAATTAAGTATGTAACAAGAAAAGCGTTTTTAGTAATTGTGTAATTTACATAGTTGAATGTTTGCAACCTGTGGGCACCAAAAAACAACTGGTTTGCATGAGCCGGTTGGGCCCTTAAAATTTTGCTCATTGAAATGTTGCAATGTTGAATATTTTCGCTGAATATTTCGCACTCTTGTCATCAATTATTGTTATAGTTTATAATGACTTGAGTCTGTTGTGTCATACTTATTTGGTACTGTACCGGGACTGTAAATATCTCCATAACAGTGGCTTAAATGGCAGTGACCAGTAGTCTTTTATGGTCCATCATGGGATGCGCCTCACTGATGGGCAAAGTCTGGCAGAGACATTGGCTACATTGGAGGCTTTGGGTCATGTGGGGTGAATCAGGCTCCAAATGGCTGCGAAGAGACAGGCAGACTGAAGTCAAATGATCATGTGGTGTCAATCATGAATCTAACACAGCCATGCTGGAGGCAGAGACCGTTTCTAACATTCTGCCATTTCATCTCAGGAATGTTCCTGTCCTCCTAATAAGCAGGAATAAAGTCTATGGAACGCAGTCTAAATTCACTGCTTGCTTTGTTTTTTTTGTGTAGATTTCTGCAAAGGAAATGCATATTGGGCATATTGTGGACACACGTGTCATCAGAGTAATATATTAGTAATATTCCATTATTTTGACACTCATCACAGGTTCTTTTATAATCAGACTCATGTTATGCTATGTTCATATTGATATTGTGCAGTGATCAGTGATATTGTGATATTGCAATAATTGATGCTGTGCAGTGATCAGACCTAGTTGATAACTAAAAGAAACCTACATTTCAGTAATTGAAATAAAGCTGAAATGAAATAAAATAGAAATAGAAAAAAAATAGAAATGCTTGATTTAGCAACTACCTGTAATATGTTTAAGTTGTACTAAAAGTACTAAAATTAAATAATAAAAAAATTAAAGCTAAATAGAAGTGTTTTAAAAAATATTACTAAAAGTGCCATCAAAATGACCAAAGCACACAATAAAATTACTAAAACTTCAACTAAAATTAAAATGAAAACCTAAAGCTATTTTAAGATAATAATAAATACTGTAGTAGTATATGAATAATAGTAAATAATGCTGATAATATGATGTTGGATGTTTGACTTTGATATGGAGACATGGCTTTGTGTACGAGACATGCGTTGCATCTGAAATCGAATTCTTCCCTACTATATAGTGTTTTTAACTCTCATGGGACTTTATTGTCCCATGAGGCCATAGGAGAGGATTTATGCATGGCAGTGAAAAGTCGTAACAGACGCTAGTAGGTCATGTGACATTTAAAAATGGTGATTGTTGTATGTCTTAATTTTTTTTTTATACTACCTATTATTCATACTATATAGAACACATTTTTATCGGTTGTGAATTATTCCAAATTCAAATGTAGTACCTACTCAGTACGTGATTTTTGGATGCACCAGTGCTGTTTTTAGATGGTGCCATGCTTAGGTGATTCCAGTATCATTGTTTTTCAACGCTTCTGGAAATTGACAAAGGTGAAATCACGTTTCTTGGACATTTTTTCAGGATTTTCATCATTTTTGAGGTGTCATGGTCCATGGTATGTAAATATGGCAATCATTCAGTGTCACAGTATATTTCATAGTAACGCCATACTACTTTTTAGTTATGGTTGCAGTATGTGCAAAAGTGAATACGGAAGCTGTCTTAGTACATACTGATTTTATTTCTTCTATTTAATAGGAATCTATAAATAGAATTCTATCACAGAAAGAGGATGTGTAACCTGTATGAAAGCCGTGATGTTGTATGCTGCTTGTCTTCTAATTTGCCGGTCCATTCATAATTCCATAACGTAATTATCAGCAAAAGAATCTGCTTTAGTAAATGGCCTCTTTTTAGTGCATCATTTGGTGAAGTACAGAAGACTGACTGTTTCCCCACACCAACCACAAACACGAGTCCATTCCTGCCCCAGAATGTCGCCCTGACCGGACACTGCTTTTCTGCTGTACACCATCTGATGGTTTGTTCTGTTAAACTGTGCAGTAGCTCACGCTAAGTGCTCTGTCTCTCAACAGCTCCGTCTGCACTTAGCAAGTCTAATTCTCAGCAGACCCAGGTTTGAAATCACTTATGGCAGACAGGCATTTCTGATGTTCGCTCGGCTGTCTTCTATCATCATAAAAGCTGAATGGAGACAACTGCCAAACTGACAAGAAAAAAGCACAACAGCTCAATTACTCTGCAATCTTTTGCCCATTATTGAGCCCTTGTGTTTTATTTGAAGAAATACATGATGTAATTTTAATTGTTAATGGCTCTAATGGGACATTGTTGAATGATGATCTAATCGGCTGGGTGGAAGATTGCTGTGCTCCATCGAGAATCGTGTGTCTCGGGTTATGTGTGTTTGTCACAGCTGTCTGCTGGAGAGTGTATGTGCAGCTCCCACAGGATTGTGGGTGTGTTAATGAACTGTTTTTCAATGTTAAGAAAAGCTCCTTGAGACTGTAGTCAGGAGCTTAGGTACCTCGTCACCACACAATGCAGCGTAGCTACTATTGCCACACAAAAACGCAATTCTACCAGAGTGGGAGTTTCTTAGATTCCGTAAGAAATGACAGCATGTTAAAGAGAGAGTTCACCCAAAAATGAAAGTTTTATCATCATTTACTCGCCCTCAGGTTGTCCCAGACCTGTATGAATGGGTTTCTTCTGTTGAACACAAAAGAAGATATTTTGAAGAGCAGTAGTCAGTGACTTCAGTAGTATTTTGGTCACACTTTATTTTAAGGTCCAATTCTTGCTATTAACAAACCATTAACTATGACCTTTGCCTCAATAAACTCCTAATTTGCTACCTATTAATAGTTAGTAAGGTAGTTGTTAACTTTAGGGATCGGGTATGATTAGGAATGTAGAATATGGTCTTGCAGAATATGTACATTATAAGTACTAATAAACAGCCGATATATTAATAATAGGGCATGCTAATTAATAGTGAGAATTGGTCCCAATACTAAAGTGTTACCAGACCCCCCCCCCCCTCCATTATGAAAGTCAGTTCTGCTTTATAACCTTGTCATTCCAAACCCATGGGACTTTCTTGTAAATGATAGAATTAGAATTTTAGAGTGAATTATCCCTAAGAGTTACATGAGTTAGTTTCTGTTATCAACATTGCTTGTGAACCTAGTGCAAAGCTTCACGCACTGTGCTTGTGTTTTCACTATTGATCCTTGAACCTTGACGTGAGACATGCCTGTTATTTAATTCCCAATTATACTTTTACTGAGGGCTGTTAAACTTGCTTTGTATAATTGCTAAACTGTTGGTGATTTATATTTGTCTTTTATAATAACCTGTCCCTTTAGGTGTATGTGCGTGCGTTAGCAAACATTGTTGGATTGGTTTAATAATGCTGTGTCTGTCATACACAGGCTAACCGGATCCTCAGGCTATCTCTCGGATGGACCAGGAAACTACAAATACAAGACCAAGTGCACATGGCTTATTGAGGGACAGTGAGTATTGGCCTGAAAATGAAACTGTCTTTCTCAGATTAGAGGTCTGAACGTTAAGCCTGAACCTGGCCAAGACCTTATGACCTCACCTGACCTGACCAGTAATGTTAAATTTTACATTTTGGCTTAACTCAAAATAGATTACTCTCTTCCACCCCCCCACGCATTTGTATAATACATATTTTGATTTATTACAAATCTAAACCATTTGTCAGGTTTAGCAAAACTCTGGTTGATGGTTGTTTTCTTGACAGGCCGAACTCAATCCTGAGGCTTCGCTTTGAGCATTTTGCCACCGAGTGCAGCTGGGATCATCTGTATGTGTATGATGGAGACTCCATCTACTCTCCTTTACTCGCTGCCTTCAGGTATTCTCGTCATTTCTCTTTATCTCTGTGTGTATGCGTGAAGTGTAAACAAGAGGAGTGAGATGCCCAGGTAATGACCTGTTAATTCTGGATCAGATTAGAATGCGGGACCTTCCAGAGGGGCCGCTGTACCTCTTCAGCTCGCAAGCTCCTTATACCACATCAAACGCTGATTCTGAACACAAGCATCCTGTTTGAACGTCCCCTAGGAAATATAACCGAGCTCTGGTCGAAATACCCTGATATATGTGTCATTCATGATTAATTGATTCTGTAACCAAAAGTGTGTTATAATTGGATTGTGGGTCAAAAGTGTTTTACATAGGATCAAGTGCATAGCATTTGACTGGTCATGTGATCTTAACATCACAGCATCATGTATTTTATTTTAGTTTAGTTTAGTAAAACATATTTTTCGACAAGAATCAATTAATTTGATCAAAAGTAAAAGTAAAGACATTTTTAATGTTATCATTTTTAATTAAATTTTTTTCTTCAAATAAACGCTGTTCTTTCAAACTTTCTAAAATGTAGCTTTGTTCCAGCAAAGATTCATTTTAATTGTTATTATTTATTATTATTGTTATTTTAAATTATAATAATATTTCACAATATTACTGTTTTACTGTATTTTTGATCAAATAAATGCATCCATGGTGAGGAAAAATAAAAGTCAGTTACATAAAAATATAGATTGGTCTAATTTGAAAGCAAAAAATAAGGCTGATTACGCCTTGGCTAACTGCTAGTTGGTCAAAGTAGTTCTTAAGACACAATCTTAACATAAAGTCTAAGTATGAACTTGGATTGTGACTCCAAGAGTTTATACAATATTTGACAGAACATCTATAAAAACCCAACCCTAACACTTTTTAGAATGATAAAGTACACATACCCTCTAATTAGGGCTGGGCGATATATCTCATGCGATGTGCATGCGCATCTCGTCAGTACAGCCGGTTCCTTGATTAGCAGTAAATCTCCATCACCTGTTTTCAAATGGAGCGGCATTTGATACACAGAGCCGTAGATCACTGAGAACCTACGCAATATCGCGTTCATTATCGCAGATGAATCGCCTTCGGTAATGAACGTGATATTGCGTAGCTTCTCAGTGATCTACGGCTCCGTGTATTAAATGCCGCACCATTTGAAAACGTGATGGGGATTGACCGCTAATCAAGGAACCGG
>JAUZSZ010000115.1:12189889-12201850 GCA_034780575.1 Labeobarbus marequensis | reverse complement strand
CAAAAACTTTAGGAGTCAGCTGTCCACAGTAGTCCTTCAGATATCAGCACAATAACACACTCAGCAAAATATTGTCTTATCTTTATCAATACAATCCCAGAAAATACTGAGATATTTTTCTTTTCTTTTGTCAATATTTTTTTGTCAACACACCCCTAGTGCTGACACAAAATGATTTGCAACATTTGCTTTGTCACGTCCAGTGTAGAGATCCTCAAGCTGTTGGTTTTTTTTTTTTTTATTTTTGGCTAGTAGAAATTATGAATGGCCAGTAACTTAAAAAACAATAGTAGCCAAATTGGCTGGTGAGTGAAAGTTAATTTCAGTTCCTGAATGCAATGATCAATCTCAAATATGTAGAGGCACAGTGTCACTCTCTATCACAGCTAAAAGGATATGTGTGGATGTTACGATAAGAGACTCAGAAACGGGGAAGCAAAGACAATGATTACAAAGAAATTTCATCAGTGATGCAGAACATTTGGTTCCAGTATACTCTCGGTTTGTCCCACTCTCTCTTTCATGGATGAAAGGCAGGACAAAATAGTGGACGTCTAAGTAATTCAGGTGTGAATGGCAGTGGCTAACAGTGGGAAGTTTACGGTGAATGTTCAGAAGTGGTGATTCCTCTCTAACCCCTGTAGAACTTTAGAAGCGACTGACCCTTTGATAAGCTCAGCCTCCCATCGCTCACTCCGACCCAAAGCTACTGATAAATTTACTATTCATTTTGATAGCAGTTGCTCAGCTGGCACAGGATGTCTTTGTCCATGGATGCTCAGTTTTGGACAATTTTTTTGAGCCAGTTATCTGCCATTGTCATGTGACTAATTTCTCAGTAAAATGATTTCATGACAGCGTTGACTGGCTGATTAATTCACAATCCTTTCACTGGTAACCATCTTGAGCTGTGGCTCAAGCTAAAAATATAGCAAAAAAAAAAAACCATAAGTGCATTTCTCCATTTAAAAAAGTAAGAGTGAGTGCAGCCATTTGAAACTTAAATGTGCAAGGCTTCCATTGTCAGCAGTATTTTAGCTGTACTTAAGCTTATTTTAGCTGTTATTCTGCTTGATATTGCAAACTGGTATTTGTTATTTCATTATTTATTATCCTAATCCTAACGAAACTTTTAGCAAATTTTAGTTTTACCGTTTCATGCACTTTGTTTTTCTTCTGATTATTTACCGATAGTGGCTATTGAAGTCTCACACATTTACAGAAAATAGCTTATGCACTGCAAAATAAGCTGAATAATATAATGTAACTACATTATTAAAGTCATTAATATTAAAGATATATGTTGCTTTAAAATAATCCTGATATTATTAGAATATTCTTTTGTTTTTTATTAATTTTTTACTACAATTCATTAATTATTAGAATACATGGATCATGTGTTTTTGAAAGAGATTTTTTTCCTTGCATGCCTTTAAGAAAGGAAATATTCCTTTGAGAAACTATTACATTACACAGTAAACATGATTAAATATTGCAGGCTGCTTCAGAATTTAAGTAAACGCAAACATGAGCACAAAACTCTTCTTAATGTTTTTGCCACTACGGTACAATGAATGTTTTAGTTACTTTCGCTTAAATCAATACATAAATGAATAAACATTATGTTATTAGCATTTCACACACATACACTTAGCAGTTACTGCTTACTCACCACCCAGAGACAGGAAATGAGCGGTCACTCTTCCTTCACATTTCTCATCAAAACACTCATCACTCATTCTGGACCGCACGGAGGACACTCTTACGAAACATAAACTTCACGTATTTACTACATTAGCGAATCACTGAATCACTTCCGTCTAATTCCAGTTCTGCTGGCTGTTGCCCCACTGACTTCAACGCTTTTATTCACAGTCCTACTGAATGAAGAAATTCTTGTAATACTTGTCCAGTATTTCATGGTGGTCCCAGGGGTACACTGATGGTTTGGGGGCTGGTGTAGCCACAAAACTAGTTCAGTAACAGCTGAGGTGAGGACCAGCCCCAGTGGACTCACTCTCAAAAAGCTCTTTCAGCTGTTTCCCTCCATCCTGTGCTATTTCTGTCCTGTTTGCTACTCTCCGGCTGTCTCCGCTCCATTAGTTTTACTGCAGGGAGCCAAATTACGCTCAATTACCAAGACACCAGAGGCTGCGCTTAGGCTTGAATCAGCACACATACACACCGATCCAGCACTCCGGACCGCCCCAAGACCCTCAGATAGAATAAGGAGTGATGGCTGAAACTGGACGTTGCAATTTTGTTAATGCCGGAAATACCCTTGAGGAGCAAGATTCTGAATCAGAGCTGGAGCTAATCTCCGAGATCTCAGCGGTCAGATGCAGCACCACCCCACCTGAGAGTGAAACGGATGTGTTAACATGGTGTGTTTGTTATTAGTGTCTCAGAGATGCAGCGGGCCATGAGCAGTACACACCGCTGAAGATCTCCTGTGCTCCTGATGACTGTTAATGCCTCATTACCGACACGCATTGAAACTTCATAACGTTACATCAAGAGAGTTTTCAGCGCTGCTGAATGCACAATAATAGTGCTGACTGTGAAGAACTGGGCTGCAGATATGTCTCTCTGCTGACTCTTGTGTTGCATCACCTGGGTCTATTTTCTATCAATTGGAGTATATGAGTGTACAATGAGTGTGGAACAGTCCTCGCGTCCATATGTGCATCCTTCTCCACACATGCACAAGGAGAATGGGCTGTATTGATTATACACTAGGTGAACAAAACCCGGATGACGTCCTGCATCTGCTAGAATTCTGAAGCGAGGAAACAATGGACCCTTCGCTTTCCCGTTGGAGGCCGTGGGAGCTCGCTAAATTAAAATTCATGGAAAGTGCTATTATGCAATATAGTTAAGTCGTTCCTCATGAGTAAAACAACCTGAGTCAGGGCCTGTCCCAATACTCACATTTGCAGTCTACTTACACAACATATTTACTGCATTTGGCCCGTTATGTAGAACTTCTGAATACCCGATTACAGTAATGCAAGTGAAGTTTTGCAAAGCTTTTAAACATTTTGATTTTCAGTACTTTGAACTTTAACTAAACTTTTAAACTTCTGAAAAATAGACCCATGTTAAGTGATTAAAAGGCAAAATATACACACACCATATAGTATAGAAAATAAGTTGCACCTGACTATAACTCACACTGGTAAATAAAACAATACATTTATAATCCTTATGTATTTTAGTTCCCCTAATAGTGTTCAGAACAGCAATGAAAAATATAAGTTTAAAACAAACATATATTATAGTGGCATTCATTATAAACAACATTTATTATGAACACCAAGACTAAACATTTATTTTAAAAAATAATATTTCAAGTGAAACTACCAGCATGTGGGATAGGTTCTTTTTTGAACAGGAAAAAGGTTCTTCAGATTATTAAAATGTTCTGCACGAAGGCAAAAAATGGTCTTTTAAAATGGTCTGTGTACTGAATGGTTCGTCTATGGCAAAACTGGGACAGCCTGCGTGCTATAATTGTGGGTTTTGGGACAGGCCCAGTATTGTTTTCACAGCTGTTGTTAGTGCGTCATAGGTCAAAGAACATAGAGTTCAAAGGACAATGCTAAGGTAGTGAATGTGTGGGAATGATATGTGGAAATGCTACTTCACAAGCTACTTCTGCCAAGAAGTGATGAAACAGGCTATATGCCACTGCATGTGGTTTCTGTGCCTCCCTCTCATTTTCCCCTGCGAGCACAAAAGGGAATCTCCAGCAATGATGGTAATATTTATTTGTGATATAGGACAGGGGAGAGGTTTTTACTCACTCAAGCAATTGTTGTCATGGAAATGGCTGAGGAAGTGGTTGCACTGATCTCTGAAATTCCCGCTAGCCGCACAAGAGCACCACGGTCCCACATTGGATGTAGAGTTATCTAGGTAGTTTGGAGTGATAATGCTACCTACAGGGAGAAAGTGAGACAGAAATAACACAGAACAGAACATCAGTTGCAGAACAGAAAGCCAAATGCAGTGCAAGTCTACCAGTAACAAATAAATGCAGCATCCATCTGTCATATCCGAGTCATGTATTATGGAAAATGTTTTCTTTTTTTAGATAAGACAGAGATTCAAACTTTATTTGGCATTTTACAAAAAGGGTACAAAATACAGCTTAAATTATTTCAATATTTTTTTTCCAACATATAGTCAAACTGAGAAATTTTGCAATTGTCAAACCATTACTTTTAAAGTGAAATAAACATCAAAATTAAATGGAATGCATTTACAAAATTAAGAAAAATTGGTACAAATTAAGCTGTCACTTAGCACTCAGATATTCTACCATTTTATTTTACTTTTTTTTTCTTGCAACAAATGATATCAGATTTGTGCCTCATGGACACCAAGTGCACCCTATTCAAAGAATGTGCCATTTGACTCAACACTCGTCCACCTTCTATCAGCGCAGAGACACTTTCACCTTTTTGACGTTAAAATGTTTGTTACATTTTAAGCAATCTACCTTGTGTTATTCTGTAAGCCCTCAGCTAAAACGAATATGAAAAGCTCTGTCAATCTTTATCTTGTGTGTGGGTTACATAAGTGTGCTAGAACATTGATTGCAGAGGATATGGGTCCGTAGCTCTTAGAGCTGTATCTTTGTTCAGTAGGGAGGGAAAATGACAGTGCTTTTTCACCATGAGAGTGAGTGAGTGAGTGTAGAAGGTGACAGCTGAAAGCGGGAAAAGTGGAGGTGCTGCACTCTAGAACACTATGGTCTGATAGAGACCTGTTTAAACACATTGATTTCTTTTGTCCCAGAACACAAAAGCGCAACATCTTCACAACCGCTCTTGGAAAATACTGCTGTAATGACTAACAGTCAGGGCAGAGAGCTTGGTCTCTTTTTGTCTTCGCTATCTCTGTATTGCCGTGTCTGACTTGTACGTTTGTTAATGTCATAAACTCTTCTGTAGCTCTCTTTACCAGCAAATCCCACGCACAAATCCGTCAAACGTTTGTCATTATTGACGTCAATCTTTATGCGTCTACCCAGTGTCCTTACATGCCTTTTTTGAGTAGCCTATATGAACGGTGAAGGGGAAAACTTCCAGGGTGCTGTCACTCAGCTGAGTCCATTTGCAATCAGATTTCAGGTACTAAACAAAAGTGAGCCTCTAACTGATAACATATAATTTGCATCATTGCACACTCCTGGTCACATTAATTATAGTGAAATGTGTCTCATAGCTACTTGTCTCCAAATAAATTGCCTTTGGAGAGCAGCCCACATTGCTTTTCTTGCGTCTTTTGCAATACCTGCACAGACAAATGCTGCGAAGTACTAAAAAGTTTAGCAGAAGCTGGAATCTTCTCACCCTGGATTGTAACTTGTTTATAGTGGTGATCAGTTGCTGCTAGTTATGGAGGTACTCAAGTTGATGACACAAAGGTTCTGCAGATTAGACCCAAAAGTACCTGGGTTCATATTGAGCCAGAGAACCAAACAACAACTTAAATCAGGAGTGTCCAAACCTGCTCCTGCAGGGTCACTGTACTTCAGAGTTTAGCTCCGACCCTAAATGAACCAGTTAATCAAGATATTCTGGACCTCTACTGCAAATATGGTGTGGTTTCCATTTTGCTTTTGGACAAACTTATCAAAATTTCCCTAAGCACTTCTCCTCGGGGGAATCCCAGATGCTATTTTGAAGTGCATTCTACTTTGTCAAGTGAATAGATAAAATTTATATGGACAGACCCTTGATCCCTCAATTTCAAGAGGGAGCGAGTCAGCTCGTATGTACGCTTCAGGCAGCTCCATATACCACAATGCAACGCAAATGTGACGTGTGCAACTTATCCCCACCCCTCACAACTTAAATGTATGAGATATATGAATTACTTTCCAGGAGCAGGACTGGACACCCATGACTTAGTTGGCTTAGCTTAGTTGTTTTGGATCCCACTGACTGTCGTTGTATGAACAAAAACATTTGAAACATTGTTCAAAATATCTTCTTTTGTGTTCTGCAGAAGTCATACATGTTTGTAATGAGGATTGCAATTGTAGTATGGGCATCAATGCATTGTTGATAAGGTTTACTAAACCCCTGAGAGGTTGTATGTGTCACGGTGGTCTTCTCTTCTTAGAATTTCACTTGTCGGTGGATAAGATTGTAATGCCAAGCTTGATAAGATTGCAATGCCCATAATTTGAATCTCCCTGACTGGTGTATGCAATAAGCCAGGGTGGCCTACGTTGCCTAGAGTTCTCACCTATCAGGCCGGTGTACGCAACAAGGCAGGCTCCGTAATTTTCTTGCTGGCAGCCGCTGGCAGTAAGCTCGGAGGGTTGGCAGTCGTGCTGGAACTGAGCCCAGCGAGACCTGAGGGAACCACAACAGCACATCCATCATCTAGCCAGTCAGCAAACCCTCAGAAACAAGCATTCCCACAAACACTCTCCTTTACCTTGTGTTATACATGTAGATGGGGCTACATACTCTGTTCTGTTTTGTCCTCTTCTGTTCTGTTTAGAAAGCTTTACACCAACACTCTCCACTCCATTCTCAGTCATTTTCTCTTTTTCAACCCCCCCTACATATACTCTGTACAGTTCTGATCCATTCATTTTGCTAATCAGAGACATAACTGCAATTCAGAATTCTGGAGTACTGCCAGATACTAAGCCGCTGGAATCTCAGCCGACAGCGACCATTTACATGCAGGTCACATTCTGCCTGTCCTCTGGTGACCAATCAATCATTTAACCAGGTCAGTCTCAGAGGAATTACCCACATTCCCTGCTGATGTCTTATGCTAACTGGCTGTTGTGGCCGTAAGTGATCTCCTCTTGTGTAATGTGTTGTGTCAGCAGAGTGTTCGCTTGGTGTGTGAAAGTGTGATGGTTGATCGATGGCAAAGACCGATGAAGGCCTTTGTGTTTGTGATGTGAAAAGAGGGAGGCTCAAATATGACCACTCAAACTCAGCTCTACTGAGAGCCTTGCAGAGTGACTGCAGCTGTCAGACTCGTGTGTTTGTTGGATTTACGGTTTCTGTTTGTCCGTCGTGAACAGATAAAGCAATGGAGTGTAAAATACTCCTATACTTTTATTACGCTTATGATGTACATTTATGATGTCTTCTATCTATACTGTATACCCTTGATTTTGGGCATTATTGCATTTTAAAAGCTGTTGACAGCAATTCATTTTGCATTACATTCTCAGCAATGCCACAAGGGATGCTGTAGCATAAATGATTGTCTTCTATGGCCAGTTTTCATATATACTACAATTCAAAAGTTTTGGGGGTCAGTAAATTTTTTTGTTTAAGAAATTCATACTTTTATTCAGCAAAAATACATTAAATATTTAAAATTAATTCAGCTCTGTTTCTATATAAATATTAAGCAGAACAACTCTTACATTGGTCTTCAACAGTTTTCAACTGTTAACTTTTCTTGAGAACCAAATCTGAATGATTTCTGAAGGATCGTGTGACTCTAAAGACTAAAGAAATGTCTGCTGAAAATTCAGCTTTGACCTCAGAAATAAATATTTTTTAAAAAATTTACATTTTTTTTAAACTATATTTTCATCAAATAAATGCAGAGAAAACTCAAAAAAAAGTGTTTTTTTTGAGTTTTCTCAACTTGTTAAGTTTATACAACAAAAAGTTGAGAATCTCCTACAAAAATAAGTTGAGACAACTCAAAAATCTGCTGAAGCTGGTTGCCTTAAAAAAATTTTTTTTCTTTTTTTTACAGTGTATATACACACACACATACATACACAGAACACATCAAGATCTCAAAAGTATTCCATGGCAACTATCCATCTCCAGTTTTTAGTTTATGTAACAAAAAAAGTTTTAAATGCATATTTTGCAAAACAGCTTAACATCTTATTAATTCAAATGACTAATGTCTAAATATGAATTACACAAACAACAAAAACTATTACTCTAATTTAATACTAAACATTTGCTGTAATTAAATGAAAAACTATATATTTGTGTACATTACACAGACCCACACAAATTATCATGACATAAATAATGTATTAGATGAAGTGCATGCATGTTTTGTGCTCTCGTGAGCTTCAGTGAGAGCAGATGACGGATGTAACCAGACTCCACTCCTGTCTCCTCCTTCAGCTCCTCTCTCTCTCTGGGTCTTAGTGCACACTGGATTCACTGTGCCATAACACTGATTACGTTTGTGTGTTATTTTACCAGAATTTTATTTTTTATTTTTTTGTAAAATATGTATTACACGCCAAATTAAATATTTTACATAATTTACACTACCACCGTTTCATTTGCTTCTCAGATCCTAGAAGAATTTTGATCTAAAAGCTTATACCTAGATAAATTTAAACTGATTAGATTATTCATTTTTACAAAATTTATAAATTTGTAATTTTTGATTAATAAATAAAATTAAATTAAATTAAATTACATATATAAATACAATGCATAATGTCTTTTGCTTCATAGTAATAACTTTTAAAACGGTCGTCATAAAGTCATTCTAATCCTCATTTAGACATCAGAGATAACTCTTCAGCACCTCTGGCAGTACGCACAGACATTCCTGTCTGTCTCAGACTCTTTTCCGATCTCGCTGACATGTGGGAAGTCTGACGTTTGGCCAGTTGGCACAGTGGAGTGCTGTTGGCAAAGCTGCGTTGGAATGACTAAATGAAGCATAACTTTCTACACTGAGTGCAACTGTTGGAACTGAACAAGCGTTATTAATACACCGTTTGGCAGCTACAACAACAACCTCGTCTGTCAGGAGTTACTAACGCCGCATCAAAAGGCCAATAAGGTTCATTTACAAATCAGCTCTGGATTTTAAACTATTCAAAAGAGCCTGAGTCTATGATATTCTGCTGAAGGGCTGCAGTTAACATTTTGATCATTCATTTGTTGATTATTCTTTGATTGATTACATATTAAACATCTTGCCAAAATCTTTCAAACAATGTGCAAACTAAACGTTAATATTATGTATGCTATACATTTATTTTGTTTCTACATTTTTGCACACAAAATAATATATTTTGACTGATTTTTTTTTGTTTGTTTTTTTTGGAGGCAGCACAAACAAAACAATTTAAACAACTATTTTATGATGACTATTTAATTAAATATTTTAAACTGATAACACATTGGCATAATGTGAGAGACTATTCTTTATTTTTCAGTAATATCAATAAATTCAACGTTCATATTAAAAAACAAACATTATTTCAAGTTTAATTTACGGTTCATTTGATGTTTAAGAAATTGTTTAAATCCAAATGACTGTGCTCAATTTCTTTTGATCCCTCATGGATTTACATACATGATGTAGAAACAAATTCTTTGAGATTTTTATTTTTGTGCTCTACAGAAAAATGCTACTGTATACTGGGTTTGAAACTACATTAGGATGAGAAGATGATGTCAATTTTTAATTCAATTCTTTAACAGAAAGCTATTTTCTTTAAAGTGGTAAAATGAATCACAGTAATGACTTTAAAGGGATAGTTCACCCGAAAATGAAAATTCTTTCATTAATTACTCACCCTCATGTCCTTCCAAACCCGTGAGACCTTCAAGGGAGTAATTAATGACAGAATTTTCATTTTTGTGTGAACTAATCCTTTAAACCCATGACAGATTCTGAACAAATTATCAACAGAATGGGATGCTATCACACTAGACGTCTGAGTATCACATTATCAGTGTGAGAGTGCGATAACTGAGAGGACAAAGGGGAAAAAGGAAAAAAAACCAAGCACAAGACAGGACAACAAAAAAGAGGAAGTGCCTTATTATGCTGTGACATACATCCTGTTGAACAGTTCAAAGGTAACCAGTCAAACAACTATCTGTTTTTTCATTTTATGTGTGTGTGTGTGTGTGTATAGAGAGAAGTCTGAGCCACTACCGTTCAACCATGACCCAGTTAGCGCTGATGCTGTCCTTTCCATCACACTCTCTGGTATTTGCTTCCCCTTTAAAGAATATCCACTAACACTTCCTCACCTCTCACCCTGTCATCTTCTCCTCACTTCAGGCCAGTCTGCTGCACACCGCTCACCCTGACGGCTTTAACAAATCATCTACAGCCCAACATCAGCACGAAGAAACATGACTGATGTAATTACAGATTTGCTTCTCAGTCAAAGTCTGACACTCTAATTATAAAGCTGCGAAATCATTGAAATATACCTTATGAATTGAGTAAATGAGTAAAAACTGAGTACACTACACAACCCAAATCATTTGAGAAAACTGATTTATGAACCAGTATTTATCAGCAATGTGATTTTGCATTGTTTGAGCTCACTACAAAATAAAATACTTTGTCTATTCCAATTGCAATTGCAAAGAGACTATCGCTAAAGCAGCATGCGTCTTATATAGTCTTAAGGTCTGTTGGCCCATCCTCGGTCTACTCTTCACCACAACAATAAGCCCAACATTAAAGCAATCCCTAGAAATCCCAACATAACAGAGCACTAAACACGAGCAGATCTCCCCTCATCTGAAACCGGTGCAAAAACACAAAACAACATTTCCCCTCATTTCACAGCAAAGCGTGGGAAGAGCAGATTTCCCTCTCGTCGCCTGTCCAGCTTACTCCATTTCTTAAGTTAAAAATGAAGAACAGTGATAATAAGTAATAATTTTAGTTTTGGAAACTGATCGGTATCATTTCTCCATTCTCAAATATTTGGTTTACATTTACCAAAAATATTTTATCATAAATACTTGTTAGTCAAATAATCATTTTCATAAAATAAGCTTAAATATTAGATGTAAATTGTAGACAGAAATGTAATGTTTTAGGTATTTAGGCGTTTCAGAGAGTTTAAGGCAGTCTAGCTTTTTATTGTTTTGATATTTACAAAGCCACTAAAATATTTAATGTTCTTCCATGTACCTGTCTGTGCTCAAACGTTTCTCAATTCATTTAAATCGAAAAAAATAAAATAAAACAAAAAGTTAATTTAGACATGAATATAGGCTTCAATTTCAGTATTGTTAAAAGTGCTATAAAAGGTGACTTGACTTGACCAATTTATTTTCAATAATTATAAGCTGCTTTTAAGATAAGGAGAAACAAATTCAATCAAATTCAGACGAGTACTGTATTTTAAAGGAAAAGCTGCTCATGTGCTGTTTAACTGCAGGATTGCGAAGTACAGCACTGCATTTGCGTTTCGAGAAATGCACGACGGTCGCACCATAGCCTAAATACGGCTGTGCTGAGGTTTGTGGAAAATCAGCATTAGACGTGTCATTTTTAATTTTTTTCTCAGAAATGTTTAAAAGCAGCGTCACACTTTTCCAGTTCATCTCCGACAGAAGCAAGGCGTCAGCATCTCTCTCTCGCCGCGGTGCTAACGCTGTCCCACATCTGAACTGAACTGAAGAATGTGTCTGTTTAAACATTAATGATAGGGTCTAAACAAGATCCGTCTTGACTTGCAGAAGCAAAACCAGTTCTCAGCCTCTACAAATCTGTAAAATTATGGTATACTGAGGCACAATTAACTTAATAGTGATAGAGTATAGGCTTGTAATCAAAGCACACAATCAGGTTTAATGCAAAATTTGACATAGATGTGTCGCATTAGCTTACACTACATAAAACCTCGCCAATTCACTATGAAAATACATTTAAATTGATAAATAAAAAGGTCAAAATAATACTAATAATAATAGCTGACCCTTTTAGTGTTGTGTGTGTATATGTGGAATTAGCTGTGTAAAGTTGCTTGATGTAATATTTTAAAATAAAGCACTTGGCTTCATCACAGGGCCACCTCAGAACAAGAAAAAACGAACTATTTCCTTTCTGCCACTCCTTTTCAATTCATGTCTCCCGAATCTACCCTCATATTTCCTCTTTTGAACCACAAATGGCTCGAGTTCAAACCTCAAAGCACACTGCAGTTTGCACAACAAAACATAC
>JAUZSZ010000115.1:12177792-12189789 GCA_034780575.1 Labeobarbus marequensis | reverse complement strand
ACTTCCGGCGCTTTCCGACGCTTTCCGACGCTTGCACAGACTAAGCCAGAGCGCAGGGGCTAGGGATATTCTCTGGGATAGTTCACCCAAAAATGAAAATTCTGTCATTAATTACCCTCATGTTGTTCCAAATCTATAAGACCTTCGTTCATCTTCGGAAGACAAATTAAGATATTTTTGATGAAATCCCAGAGCTCTCTGACCCTCCATAGACAGCAAGGGTTCTATCACAGTCAAGTCACAGAAAGGTAGTAAGTACATCGTTAAAATGGTCCATGTGACATCAGTGGTTCAACTGTAATTTTATGAAGCCACAAGAATACATTTTGGGCGCAAAGAAAACTAAAATAAATTTATTCAACAATTCTTCTCCTCCGTGTCACAGCGCCAGAAGATTTGTTGAATAAAGTCATTATTTTTGTTTTCTTTGCACACAAAAAGTACTCTTGTAGCTTCATGAAATTGCACCACTGATGTCTCATGGACTGTTTTAACAATGTCCTTACTACGTTTCTGTGCCTTGACCATGGTAGTACCCTTGCTGGAAGGTCAGAAAGCTCTTGGATATCATCAAAAATATCTTGTGTTCTGAAGACATTACAGGCAAAAAAGTTTCATTCAGAATGAAATCTGAGTAATGGGCAATTACTTATTATATATTTGTTATTTACTATTAGTTATTATAGGCTTACCTGTTTCCTGAAACTCTTTATGACCTTTACCAGGTAACGTTAAGCGTTTACAGAGTTAAATTCACTGTGTTTTAGCTATATTCTCTTGTCAATAATAATGTTCATTTGAATCTATCTTTAAATTTAGCTAACACCCAAGTACATGTTGTAAAGCCTTTCTCACATAGGCTACAGTACATGGCAATGACACAAATAAACACACACTATCAGCCCGCAACACACACACTAAAAGTTAACATACACGGAACACACACACTTAAAGGACAAGCCTAATTAGAGTAAATGTCACAGAGCCGTTTCCTGTTATAACAAGCTCGAGAATTTAAAGCGCCAGATGAAGGTGTACTTAGAATAAACAGATGATTGTCCTTAGGTATGGACACTGCTAGTTATCTTTATAGCTAGCTAAAAGGGTTTCTGGAATGTTCTGGTGGGTTGCTAAGGCTTTGCTATGGCATTCTAGGACTTTGCTATAGGTTTTCTATGGCTTTCTGGGTGTTGCTATGAGATATCTAGGAAGGTTTGGTTTTTGCAAGGGGTGTTTCGAAGGGGTTTTTAGGATGATCCGAGTGGTTGTTAGGATTATGCAATGGTGTTTATAAAATGTTGCTATGACAGTGATCCAGGTTGTTTTATGGGATATCTAGGCTAGTCTGGTTTGTTGCGAGGGCATTGATATAGAATTTGTAAGATGTTATGTGGTTGCTATAGGGCATTGCTATGGCATTTCTAGAGAGTTGTTATTGATTTTCTAGTGTGTTCTGGGTGGTTACTAAGGTGTTGCAATGGTGTTTCTAGGGTGTCCTGGTTCGATGCTGTGGGGTTTTCTAGTAGGGGTGTAACAGTTCTCTATAACAAAAACAAAAAACAAACCGTACCGATCTCCACCCACAGTTCGGCACGCAGTTGCACCATGGTTCAAATTAAATCTGACAATATAATGCATCTGTAATATGGTTTGTTAAAAATAACAACACGTAAAACAGACAGAGGTTGGCTAATGTACGTTTCTGTCGATGGATATGAATTCTGGCTTCCCAATACATTACAACAACAGCGAAGAACAAAAAAACAAATAAAAAATCCAGTCACTCTTTGTTCAATGCGAGTGCCATATCCTTGAATGTAACCATTTATGCCATCATCACAGGGAGACCTGAACAGCACACACTGCTATCTGTGTTTAAACTAAACTCGCCTTGCCAGTTGAAACATTCAAGAGCAAGAAGATGCAAATTAGAGAATATTGAGTTCGTTTTCAAGTCTTGTGCTTGAATGAACAAATTCATACAAAAATTAAGTCAACATGCCCGTCTTGGTAAGAATCCTAGCAGACATAGTCGGTTAAACATACAGTATTAGTGTACTGGATCCTGAAGTGCCAGCACGTTTTTAACGTTAATCAAACAACAAAAAACAAGTAACTCACTCACTGTTCTTGACTGAATAGCTTTTGTAACTTTAATAAGAATTCATCTTTAATTTATACAATCAAATATGCAATGTTATTTTAGATTTGATTGCTTTATTCAAATTATGTTCCTAAAACCTGTTAGACCTACCTAAAAACCTGAAAAGCACTTTTATTTGTATCTTTGTCCTATTGTATTTATTTGTGTTGTTGCTTGTAACTGGATTATTTGTTCTTATTTTCTTTATTTTAATGTCCTTTTTCCCCTAAACATAGCACAAACTGAACCATACCGAAATTCTAAAACCGTGATACAAACGAAGTGTGAGTAATTTGAACTGTTACACCCCTAGTTTCTAGGGTGTTCTGATCAGTTGCCAGGGCATTGCTAGACAGTTACTTATTGGCCCAATTCAAAAGAGTCTCATGATTTTGGTTCTTAGAATATGGCTTGGGTCCCTCCTTCAGTATGTTCAATGTTTTCTCATCCGTCATCTCATCCAAGTATCAGCACACCTTAATAAGCTCAATTGGTTTTATTCATATTTCTAACACAAACAGGAACTTGCATGCAAAAGTTTAACACATTAGGGGTTTGTTCATTTCCCTGACCATAAATATGTGTAACTGTAATAGTGATGCTTGCCTCAGCAGAAAAGAAAAGAAAAGCGTAAATCTGATGGAAGAGCTGAGAGAGAGAAATTTTGTATAATCTTTTATAAGGGATCAGTAAACAACCACTGAAGTATTTTTTTGCACAGATGTTTTCTTTCAGTATTTTTCTACCGAGAGATCATCTCTCTGCCTTTACCTTTCTGTCCGTTGGAAGCTATTTCCCTCCTCTCCTCCTTAGGGTGCTGTGTTTGTGTTGGAGTACGGCTCTTTGTGCCCTGCAGGTGTTGCCTCTGTTGTGTCGGACCGGTGACACGCTCCCCTTTGTTCCCCAAACAAGCCGCAACAGTCGAAGTCGCAGATTCAAGACCTTCAAAACTGGCTTCAATCATTTGAGAGCCGGTGTGCGGTTGACAGTTCGGTAAATTAGACTCCAGTGGCCACCGAGATAAATCACTGTGAGGGACTAAAGATGTCTTTTTGCATACTTTTTCACAACTCCAGCAGCTACTCGGAGGTCTGAGCCCATCGATCGCTGATGTAGAAATCCCTACAGTGCTTAAGATTTAAATAATGCAAATTGGGACGGAAAAGGAAGATGTAGGCCGAAAGAAAAGAGCTACGTCCTCTGCTCTCCAAAAATAATAGGCTGTGAGAGTTACCCATGCGTACTATGGTTTCATGAGGCTGTTGAATCATTTCTGTGCTGTTTTCTCTTGTGTTTAATATGAGGCTTAGTCACTGACAGTCTCCAGGAGCTGCAAACGCTACACAGAACTCTCCGCAAGTTAATATGAAGGAGCTGAGTTTATTATGAGTGGTATGAGACACTGCTGATGTTTCCACCTAGTTTTCTAGTTGTTCCTCAGTGAGGACAGTGTAGTTCAAATCATTTCATGTTGCCTTTAACTGTATACCAAGTAAATTAACTTTTACTGCCCTAGCAGTTAGCACACTATACAGTGCTACTAAAATCTGTTTTGTGCTTTTAAAATGAATTGATAACCATTCATAATAAAACAGGTAGAAAAAATAGGACACGTCAAATTAGAGGGGAAAAAAGGCTTTCCATAATTCTGTATATAATGCAAAGTGCTACCACACAAAACAGCATCAGATATACACATCACTATAAAACTAACTCAATAACATAAAATGTAACATATACTTGATACATAATTTACAACAGAAAAAGGAAGACATATTGTAAAATATAAATAAAATATGACAAAATGTGTTGAATCACACAGGGGTTCCTGAAAATGATATAGCCTCTCATTTTTAACATTTAACAATGTTTTACCATTATTTTTTACCATTTACCATGTTTTGTTGACTATAATTAGAAATTTCACAGTATATTGTTAATGTGAGCGCATAACTTACATCAGATTGTCCTTATCTGTAAATGTTACAAAGCCATGCGAATAATTCTGACTAAAATATGTTTTGCTAAAATATTTTGCATCTAAAAATAAACAATTTCAACATCTCTCATTTACAACAGCACCATAAACTGCAGTACGAAGAGTTGTTGCAGAAATACTGAGAGACTTTTTATTTAAAGACAGAGCCAGTGTTTTCAGTAATGCAGTGTTTAAGGGGGAAAAAATGAGGCAATTTAATGTTTTGTTTTTCTCACTGCTGTACTAAAAACATACTGATCCATGAGTTCAAAGTCCAGGTACATACCCAACTGAGATATCTATACACACACATTTTGCTATGTTTATATTGATTGTTTGATCATATCCATTGGAGAACAATCAATCGTTCATCAAACACATTATTTCTAGGAAAGTATAATTAGCAGACACATTATAATAAAATGAAGCTGCTCGCATGTAACCCATAGCAAAGACTATAGAATACCCAAGACGTGTCACTCGAATAGTTTTGAATGGGGAAAAATGCAATGCTTAATATGGCCGCCCAATCGCAGGAAGCCCCGCCTTCTGAATGAAAGAGCCAATCGCTAATCGGTAAAGTTAGCACGTCACAGCAGCTGCCGTTAGAAGTCCCGGTTGCTATCTGAGACGCGCGCTCTGGACTGCGCATGCGCACTGGCAGATCTATCCTGAAAAATAAGCTTTTTTATAACGCTATATGAGCAAAAGAAACAACATTTGACACAGTTGTTGTCCGATTTCATTGGTGATTTCAAATATGAAATTTAATCGTAAGCTTAGTGAACAGTTTTGGAGAATTTGATGTTTCCCCATACAAAGGGATAGGAGCTGCTCTTGGATGCCAGAGAGGAGTTTCAAAGATGGCCACCGAGTGACATGACTTGTCTTAAAGAGACTTTGCCCCAGCAGCTTTGGAGCACCATTAAGCCCCGTTCACACTACAAGCGACACGCAGCAACACAATCCCATTCATTTCAATGGAGAACAGGTGATTTCTGGCGACACGAGCGATAGTGACCGTTGGCGACCGGATGGGCCGTGTCCAGCGACGTGACAAAGTTCAGAATCTTTCAACTTTATGCAAATGAAGAGCGACTTTCAGGAGCGACAGCCAATAGGAAAGAAGATGGATTGTTCTCCTCTCAGCCGTTGATAAACATACGCAATGGAAGAAAGTAGGCTCTGTTTCTCATTCATTTTTGTTTGTATGTAAGGATTTAATTTAGATTTAAATTATATTTAGTCTTTTGCCCCCAAAATGTTTGTACTTGTCAGCGAATCAGGTTTCTTGCCGCTAAGGCAACCATTAGTGGGAACGCCCACTAGCGACCTCATCGCCAGCCCCTGGCGACATGCAGCGACAAAAGTCACTGCTAGTGGGAACAGGGCTTTACATCTATGGGATGTTATGGAAAGACTAGAGTGTAAAGGTTGGGAACCAAGAACTGGTTCTTATTTGGAATGGTTCCATTTAAAAAAAAAAAATACTGCAATTTAGGCCCCATTTACACTAGTGTGTTTTCGTTTTAAATTGCATAACTTTTGCTACGGTTACGCCTATCGTTTACACTACTCCTGCATTTTCAAGGTCGAAAACGGAGACTTTTGAAAACGCTGCAGACCCCGTTTTAGTTTGAAAACTCGGGGGTTGCATTTCAGTGTAAACGGAGCAAAACGGAGACTTCTGAAAACGATGGCATGGCTGCCTACATTCGCACTGCGTATCCTTGACAATCATGTAAACAATAACATCATGGTCATTGCTGTACCCATAGATATGTATAGGTAGATTCCCCATTCGACCGCTCCAAGCACGCAGATGCGTCCACCATCTAAATAACAGGAAATCTACGCACACATATCTATGGTTGTAGCTGCATGAATGGTCACATGAGATGCGTTTTCGGTTGTGTCTTGTAGACGGAGATCTTTTCTGAAACGCAACGGAAACACCAGTGTAAACAGGGATCGTTTCATTCTGAAACGCCGTTTTAAAACGAAAACGCACTAGTGTAAACGGGGCCTTAGTGGCATTGCTATAGAATAATTGTTTAATTGGAATATATTAAAAGTACTGGTAACACTTTATTTTAAGGTGTCCTTGTTAAACGTTACATGTACTTATTATATTAACAATAAATTACGCATAATTACATGCAAGTAACCCTAAACCAAACCCTAATTCTAACCCTAACAATATATTAAGTTAACCATATATTACTGTACATGCAGTTAATTAATATTACTCAGTACTTAAATGTATATTTACATTGCAACAAGGATACCTTAAAATAAAGTGTACCCAAAGTATTTTTGTGTAATAAAATAACACTTTTTAGGTTACTGATATGACCAATGTGTTTATCTCATGTGAATTTACATCGTTTTAACACGTCTAACATATTAATTTCTTCAGGTTTAAAACTTTTTTTGAATGGGACAAAATGACTGTGCACCTTTATATATTACTCCCTACAGAGCACAGAGCTTCAATCTTCAGGCCCTTCAAAAGAGCTTGATTGTATTTATAGCAGTCATTTACACACACAGTACCCACTTGCACACATAGTCGGCTTCACAAACTCGAAGTTGTGCCAGGCAATTGGGTTTTTCCCTTTCTTCATAAGAGCACGCAGGCACAATGGTCTGGCGCCGTCGCTCTGCACAAGCCGTGTCGGAGCATGGACAGAAGAGCAGCTCATGCGTGTAGTCTGGCGGCACACGGTCGAAGAATTTTCTCAGTGCTTTGCTGCAGCGTGCTCGGTTGCAGGACCCGGTTCGCACCGATGGGGCGATGCACGCCGACACGTACTCCGTGCGTAGTTTCTGACACGTGTCATCCACATTACAGGCCTGAGCAGCATCCAAACAACGGTTCACTGTTGTCATGCCCACCTCAGACTCTGAAAAGAAGGAGAGAGAGAAGCAGGCTTGTGATTCCTGGGTATAAAGAGATTAGCATGTTAGTTACACTTGCCTACTTTGGAGTACAAACAGAAAGGTGGTTGGAGTGGCTACAGTCGCTGTCCAGTGCTGAAACAGAAGCCTGTACTCAAGATAACATAGAATACCAAACTACAACTGCAAAATGTGGCATTACTTACCATCCAACATAACATTCTTTGAACCCGAAGCCAAAACTATGCAATGCACCGACACCAATCCTTTCTCAAACCTTCTTTTTCCATTTCCTATAAGCATCAATGGGGCATAAGCTGATTGTCAATCATTCCTTCCTATCTTTGCTTGCTTCTTCTGCTTGCTTTTTTCCTTTTTCTTTCCCTGCTTTTTTCTTCATTTCCATCCTTCCCTTCTTCCTCCCATTGCTCCTTTCTTTCCTTTCCAGCCTTCTCTTCTTCCTCCCATTGCTCCATTCCTTCCTTTCTTTGTTTCCTTACATCCTTTTTTTGCTTCATTCTTTCCTTTGCCTACTTTTACTTTGCTTTACTTTCTTTTTCCCTTATTTTCCATTACCTAACATAAACATCAATGGGGCATAAGCAGATTGTTCTTCCTTTCTTTCCGTGCTTCCTTCCTTCCTTTCTTTTTTTATTTTTATTTATCCCCATTTCTTTACTTGCTATTCTTCCATTCCTCCTCCTGTGCTTCTTTTCTTTCCTCCTGTGCTTTTTCCTTAATTGCTTCTTATGTTCCATCTGCTCTTTGCTGCCTTTATTTTTTGTTTCACTTTGTTCCTTTCTGTTCCTGTCTTTTTTGCTTCCTTCTTTTCTTTGCTAACTTGTTTCCTTTCTTTTTCACTTTCTTCTTTCCCAACTTTATTTTCCCCTTGTTATCCATTCCCTAAACCTATCCACCAATGGGACATAAGCAGATTGTCCTTCCCTTTCTTTCTTTCTTTATTGCTTTCTTTTTCTTGCTTGCTTGGCTTCATTGGCTTCATTACTTTGCTTTTCTTCTCTGCTTTGTTCCCCATCTTTCTTTGCTTCCTTCCTTGTTTTTCTTAACTTCCTTCTCTATTTTCCCCTTCTATTCAATTTCCTAAACTTAACTGTCAATGGGGTATGAAATCAAACAAATAAGATTGTACTAATTAGCCACTAATATCAAATGCAAAATAATTACAAATTGCCATAAGAGTGTATAAAATGCACTTTCAAAAGCCTTCCAATTTAATAACGTCGTCTAAATTTTGTCTCAGGCTCTGTGAATTTTCAGAACGGCCTTGTCCAACTGTCAGAGCAGCATGAGTTTTGGAGGTGTGCTCTGGCTCATTGTTCTAACGAGGGTTGAGGTTCATACAGAATGTCTCTTTCTCTCATGTCCTAACGAAGGTTTGAGTTGGTGTGCTCTAAGAGGATGTGAGTCTGGGTGGCCTGTGTGTGCTGCTAATGAATAGAGCATGAGTGAGAATGAAAGTTGAATGAGTCTGGTCTCTATCACAGAGCAGGTCCCAGCTGAGACTGGCTGCTGCTGCTGCCACTGCTTCATTTTTCATATCAGACTAATGTGGGCCGCAGAGAGCCTGCCAGCATTACACTGCCATGGAGCTCGCTTTATCTCTCTCTCTCTCTCTTTTTCTTCCCCCATGAGTCGTGGACTTTTTTTAACCACTGCCCTCTTCATTGTCATCTTTTTCTTCTTCACCTCCATCTTTTAACATGCCCTATTTATCTTTTCTATCCATCCATGCATCCATTCTTTGCTTCGTTTCTTCAGTTAGTTTCCTTTCTTGTTTCTTTCTCTACTTTCTTTCCCCAGTCATTTATTTTTCTTTCCTTCACTTCCTTTGCTTGCTTGCTTCCTTTCTTTTTTCCCTTCATTTCTTCTTTCCCTTCTTTATTTTCACCTCTTTAGTTACATAATTCCATCCCTCATCCTTCTTCCCTTCCTTCCATCCTTCCTTGGCTTGTTCACTTTTTCTTCCCTGTTTTCTTGCTTCCTTGTATCCTTTATTTCTGTCTTTACTTTCTATTGTTTCTTTCCTTCCTTCCTTTTTTCCCACTAATTTCTTTTGTCCTTATTTATTTCCATCCATCAGCCCTCCAATCATGCTTTGTTGTTCCTTCCTTCCTTATTTTCCTTCTTTGCTTGCTTCCTTCCTTCTGCTTTCCTCCCACATTGCTTCCGTCACTTGTGTCCTTTCTTCCTTTTTGTAAATGCTTGTTTCCTTTCTTGTTCTTCCTTCCTTTCTTCTATTCCACTTCATTTACATTCTTCTGTCCCTCCTTCCATGCTTGTTCCTCTTCATTTTGTTATTTTTCATTGCTGTCTTTCTGTTGTTTGTTCGTTCTTTCATTCTTTGCTCCCTTTCATTCTTTTTTTAAAATATTTTTCTTTCTTTCTTTCTTTCTTTCTTTCATATTCAAGGGATTCTGCTCAGATTCCGTTTGGGCGAGATTACTTTCTCATCCATCATTAAGGCGTTTTGCGAGCTTGTGATCAGTACTGAGCCAATATTCTGGACCCTGGTGCTCATTATATTGCTGTATACACAGATTCTAGATGTAAGTACATCAGAGTTTGGTGGAACCAAATCAAACTATTACAGGCCTTACACTTCACACACATACACTCACGAATATATGTCTACAATGAAATATGTACTTTTCAATGAAAATCTGTATCTTTCAAGGTTGATATAATTTATCCAGTAAAATACATTGAAAGCCTCATGCCACATGAATGAGAATGTAATAGAGATAATAAAGGCAAAAACAAACACATAAAGAAAAAAAATAAAGAGCAAAAGTTCCTGTTTGGATAAGTGGGCCTTTTAATTTGAGTCTGTAATACTGAACAGAACAGCCTGTTACAAGGTCATTATAATGTTAAGAATATATTTAATTAATTTCTCACATTTTTTTCCCAGTCTCTTTGTCTTCTTACTATTATTATTTATATGTGTCTATCTCTCCTCCCTCCCCTTTCTAATTTCCACACTTTTGTTTGATCTTTGTTGTCTCTACCGAGTCAGCTTGTTAAACGCTCGCAGTGTTTGAGA
Organism: Labeobarbus marequensis; assembly: GCA_034780575.1. NCBI lineage: Eukaryota > Metazoa > Chordata > Actinopteri > Cypriniformes > Cyprinidae > Labeobarbus > Labeobarbus marequensis. The sequence continues at coordinate 12,179,703 of JAUZSZ010000115.1, read as the reverse complement.
GTTGAGAGCAGCCATCATTAAAAGTCATGCATGAATGACCGACATTACTTTCATTACTTTGAGGAAATTGTTCTCTGTCCTATCCCCAAGAGTTTAAATTATTTTATGTGTGTCTGCTTGGACTCAAGTGTGTATATGAGTGTGTGTGCGCACAAGAGTGATGATGAGTAAATGGATCATTATGTGCTGCCCTCGGGGTCTATAAAATTCAGCTCATGCCTTAAGCACCCCATAAACTGAGGCTGACAAACTGACAGTTTTAGTCGTGTGGCTCCTCCAAAAATACGTTTCTAAACATGGTACAGTGCTATTTTGAGTGAACGTAATGAGATGGGAGCGAGATGAGAAAGCGATGAGCGAAAAGCCTTGATTAGAAAACAAAATTCTGAGATAAATCATCCGACCGTTTAGTCTTTGTTAAGTCCGTCTGAGAGTCTTTGGCCCACAACGAAATGTTTGTTCTGCTGCTGACAGGTCCCTAATGCATGCCTCATTTTGTAGGAAACGCAGTTTATCATCAACAGTGCCAATGAACGCCAACTATGCTATATCCAAGTACATTAAACAAAGCGCTCATGTTTTGCTGTTGTAAGCTATTAAGCTCTGCCCTATTAATAACTCTTCACTGTTAATGCTTGGCATAGAAGTGACAAAACACATCGTGATCAGTTCCAACTATCAATTCCAACACCACAGCACATAATCGGCATAGTGTGTCTGTGCAAATCACTGACCTGCAGCGATGGAGGCCAGGCGAACATAATCAAAGCCCCGCTCGACAGGCTCATAGGGGTAATTCTCCACCAAGCTCAGCCCTGTAAACGCACACACAAACAAGGTTTTCCGTGGCTATGGTAACAGAGTATTTTGTGTCAGTGTATTAATGAGAGTGTCACAGGTAAAAGTTCAGTTTGAAGCAATGCTTCTATAATGCTAAACTGGTTAGCATATTAAAACGCAGCGTCTAATTAGCATCCATTGAAGTGGTTTCCGGAGACCGCGTGGGTGTGGGTATTAGAACTTGTAATTGCATCATTGTGCGAGCGAGTGCTTTGTATGTGACAAAGAAAAATTATGAATATGGATTTGCTCACCGTGCAGCACGGACTGCTTGAGGCTCCAGTAGATGCTAAGACAGTTCTTCTCTCTCTTCATGCCCCGTTTACACTGGCATCGGTGCAGAGGGCTAGACAGCAGGGCTGTCACAGCGTTCTCGCAGTGGTTACGCGCCCCCGGACCCAGCTTCACGCTTCCGCCGCCCGCGACACACTGCCGCAGCGTTCTCAAGCGCGGGCTGCACGCCTCGTCGCTGGAGCACGAATCCCCCGCAGTCAGACAGTCCCACCGGCCACCGGACACCAGCCGCAGCACCCCTGCACAGAGAGCACACAGATCTGTCAGTAACACGTTACGATAGGGTCCCATTAGTTAGTGTTATAGTTAATGCATTAAAAGGAAAGTTCACCCAAAAATGAAACCTCTTTGCTCACTCTCAAGTTGTTTCAACCCAGTATGAGTTTATTTCTTCTGTTGAACACAAAAGATGATATTTTGAAGAATGTTTGTAACCAAACAATTGATGGTAGCCATTTACTTCCATAGTATGAAAAAAATACTGATATTCTATGGCTATCATCAACTGGTTGGTTATCAACATTCTTCAAAATATCTTGTGCTAAACAGAGTCAAAGATGCAGAGGATGAGTAAATGATGACATAAGTTTAATTTTTGGATGAACTATCAACATCAAAATCCTTCAAGTCCAACAAATTCTGTGGTTTTTCAGCATTTTTGTGTATTTGAACTCTTTCCAACAATGACTATGATTGTGAGAGCCATTTTTTCACACTGAGGACAACTGAGGTACTTTTGAACAGAATGAAGATGTGTACATTTTTCTTATTTTCCCT
>JAUZSZ010000115.1:11904156-11914271 GCA_034780575.1 Labeobarbus marequensis | reverse complement strand
TGGTGGGGACTTAAACCTGAATACACACAGCCTCATGGGGACTTGTGTCACGGTGGGGACCTAAATTGAGGTCTCCATGGGTAAACAAGCTTATAAATCACACAGAATGAAGTTTTTTGAAAATCTAAAAATACAAAAAGTCTCCTGTGAGGGCTAGGTTTAGGTGTAGGGTTGGTGTAGGGCAATAGAACATACAGTCTGTGCAGTAGAAAAACCATTACGCCTATGGAAGTCCCCACAAGGATAGCGAAACAAGTGTGTGTGTGTTTTGTTTTTGTTTGTTTTTTACTTTTCTACCATGCACATCATTATTCTTCAGTGTTTGCCTGATGACTGAGTATGACCAACCTAACCAAAGCAAGAGAGACCTGTAGTCATTAGATGTTACCTTGAGCATTCTGTTGGGTAGAGTGACAGTGCTATTGAAATTCTCCCATGTTTCCCCTGTTGGATCCAAAACTCTCTATAAACAATTTTGTAACATGTTCAGACCTAAAAATAGATTAGCCCAAATTGTCCTCATTTAGTGGTTATGAAATGTTTTATCAACTTGAAGGGAAAAAAAAGTGTGGTAAATAAGTCAAATAATTTGTGCTACAAACCAGTAGCCTATTTAGGATTATGATCATTGAAAATTCTTTAAGAAATACCAGTTTACAATATCAAGCAGAATAACAGCTTACAGTAAATACAGCTACAATAACTGACTAAAGTTAATGGCACCACACACTCATGTTACAAATAGCAGCATCTGGAGATTACAGTTTTTTTTTTTTTATTGTGGAATATAAATTATCACAAATTTTAACCATGAATGAAAAACAGTATTCATTCATTCATTCACTCTCTCACTCATTCAAATGAGGTTTGTGTCAGCATTTATGCATCACAAGCATTAATGGGGGGAAAATTATATAACATGTTGTTCCATTTCATGAATTTGACTGTCAGTCTTTATATTAGTGTTGGAGATTTTTCAGTTACTCTTTCTAGAGGTTACATTTTTATGCCAGTAGGTGACAAGTGTATGTCTTTATGAATTATTATTTGAATCCTTCATTCTACATTTTTATTCAGAAACACTGATTTGTTCAGGAATGCAACAAGTGACTTTTTTAATGAGTTAGTCATTAGATCATTACACAAATGATTTGTTATTCATATTCATATGTTATTTTTTTTGTTGTTGTTGAAAGATTGATTTGTTGCAATATCCACTTCCCATTGTGTAATATTTTACCATATTTTCAAATGTTTGGGGTCAGTATGATTTTTTTAAACAGCAAACATGACAGATTTGAATTTGATTTATTTGACTTGTTTGAATTATCATACAGATTAAAATGTGCCCCCTCTTCATACATAATGCAATTTGTGCTACTTAGACATTTTTCATGTTGCATATTGATAAGCAATATGAATTAATATGATATATTTTTGAAATATTTTCTAATATACTTGTACATATTTGTTTTACCACAACAATATATTTCCTAGGACGACTTCAGTAGAAAATGGCATATGTTAGCCCACTCTTCACTGCCACTAGAGGGCAGTAAAAATGTCTGTGTGAAGACCACCACAATGAGCACTAAGGATCACAGTCAACAATTATACAATAAGCTGTAACACACAAACCTTCTCCACCTTCCCCAGACCGCATGTGTGTCATTGTGTGGGTGATCTCCATGGTTACACGCCTTTGATCTTGTCCTCTTATGAGGGACACTAGTGAAAAACAGCATTCACATAGTGGCTTTGTTCTCTGCAGGTTCCATTGCATCAAGTACAGGTTGGGGCAACCTGAATGATTAGATAGCACAGTTTCCATGCATATTTCAAAATATTACAGTAAATCAGTAAAAAAAAATTATAGGTTTGGTGAAACAGCTAACAAAAAAATACACATTAGTTGCAAAAGAGACAGCCATTCAAAATGCTATTTAATATATATTAAAAAGCACAACTGTTTTCAACGCCAGTAATCATAGGTAGAAATGTTTCATGAGCAGCAAATCGTCATACTAGAATGACTTCTGAAGGATCATGTGACACGAAGTACCGACTGCTGTGACATCACAGCAATAAATTACATTTTAAAATATATTGAGATAGAAAACAGTTATTTTAAATTATAATAATATTTCACAATGTTGATGTATTTTTGATCAAATAAATGCATCCTTGGTGTGGATAAGACTTAAAAACTTTTGAACAGTGATGTACATAATAAACATGTTTTGTAAAAAGTTTTTCTTTCATTCTTTCTTTCTTTTTGTGCTTTTGTTCTCTTTTTGGTAACCTAAATATGTGCTTCATATAATTAACTGAGTTTTATTTAAGTCAATAGTCAAATGAAGTTGAAATGTGATAACATCTACTTAGCTAGGTTTTTACTCCCTTATTTGTGGTACTTTATAAAATAGGGCAATAACCTGCCCCAAAACTGTCCATTGTTATAACGGCATGAGGTTGAGACATGTAGCTTTGCTCTAGATTGCATCGTGTGCAATAAGAGCCCAGTCTGTCTCTTTAAAGAAGGGTTGTCTGAATCTCTATAGCAGGTTGTTTACAAAATACATCCATGACTTTTCTTAGTCCAGGGCTGATCACAGTAGTCAGGTATTCTGACACTGTTTACTCTCCTTTCTCTGTCTCCCTCTCACGCTCTGTGACAGGAAGTGTAAACACTGATCAAGTGTCAAAGTCCAACCCACCAATTCTCACCTCCATTAAAGAGTGTCACCTTGCATAACTTTCCCAAATACTCCCCTAAAATGGCCCATATAATTCCACTACCCCCTCTAAAATACCACCGTAAACTCTCTCCTGCTCCTCGGGACCACCTGCGTGGCTCTTGGAAACAGGCTATCGATAGATCACACATTCCATTATTGATTTATTGAGATTACACCAAACATCACATTCTGTCGCCACAATGTTCACCTCCAGTGAAAATTTCACACTGTCTTACACCACTGTGTAAAAAGGCATGTAGCCCAGTGTAACAGAGGCTGTGACAGATGACAACATTAACTCTTGTATTGAAGGCTATAATGGCCATAAACCAACAGATATTACCAGATCAGACTATCACAACAAGAAAATATTAGATCAGAATGAAGGAAAATATGAAATTACAGATCTGTATTCAAAAATATATAGAAACACTTCACACTTAGTATGAATGGTTTTTGTCTTTGAGTACACTTTGTTTTGGTTAAAAAACATGATGTTACTAAGCGTAATTCATTTTTGTGGTTCATTGTAAATAGATGATGAGAATGTTTCTCTGTACATACAAAATCAATTTAATACATCACTAGATTTGTAACAGAACAATTTGCAATGCCGTTTCAATGCCAATAAATTGATCAAAAGTGGCAGCAAGGGCTTTATAATGTTACAGATTTCTATTTCAAATAAATGTTGGTCCTTTAAACTTTCATTTCATCAAAGAATCCTGAAAATGATGTATCAGTTACAACAAAAATATTAATGATCACATATTAGTGTAATATATCTGTTATAATTAATATAAACTGAAATATAAATGGTCTGCTAAATTTAATATTTAAATGTAATAAATTACATATTATTACAATATTCAAGTCAGTTAAAGATGCACAAATAAATCCTGCTCAACTGACATATTTGATATACAATATAAATATTTCTCAGACCAATTAATAATTATAAAGACGCACAAGTGCAAAAAAGTAGAGAAATAAGGAGAATTTATATTTTCTTCACATGATTGAAATGGTTCAAGTGTTTGACCCAAGGTTCTGATTTTGGTTTCCAAGCAATCACTTTTTCAAAAAAAAGCAATCAAGTCACCTCATTAGCCTTCAGTTCCATCCATGTTCTATTGTTGCTCCTGATGAGCAGACTGAATGAGACAAAGAGCTGAAAGGATAATGGGACATTAGTTACATAGCCTGAACGATCGTGACAACGGCCCAGTGTTTTAAACCCTGCAAGAGAGAAATCAAGCATCTGAAATGGCAATTGGTCCTGTTGAAAATGCTGGACCATCAAGTCAAGGTGGTGTCAAACGGTGTCAGACAGCCAGAATACACACGTAAAATATCACTCTCTCCAGGGACGAGACCTTTACTCACTGCCCTGTCATACTAACCTTTCTGCTATTTTTACACTACAAACATGATATAAGAAATATAAAATCTGTTTTATCTCAGATCTCAGTCCTACTACGTCTTGCGAACATTATATCATCTACAGGATGTAAATGACAATAAACCACCATGACTGTGGTGTGACTCACAAGCATCATGACTTTGATGCTTGGTTGAAATTGCTTATGTCAAAGCAAAATAATATATGATGTCCCAAGTTATAACTCTCTTGAAAAGTATCAAATAAATGAATAAAGGTGAAGCAAAATTTTAAACTACAGCGTTAAGAAAAAATAGGTATAGTTCCACTTTGCATGTATATAGGCATACAAAAATTCATCACAGGTAAGAGACTAAAGTGACAACCTGCAATCGAGTTATAACTGAACCTAATATATTTGGTTGATTCAGAGGATGAATCACTTTTTTGAAATCATGTGATTGAAAAACAAATGAATCAATTCTGGATGAAGCATGTTTTAACATTTATTTCAGCATCCATCCTGACCCGGCTGAAATGTGTATTGAAGCTAGACGTAGGTTAAACCTGGTCATCCAGTTAAACTGCTTGAAACAGTAAAGGTGAGATACATAGACCAATTTGCCTTGTTTCTCCTTGATGACCCTGATGTTCGTACCGGAGTGAATAGAAACGGGATGGTCCATTCTGCAGTATTATGCGACTCCTGCATGTGCACAGAAGTTATCTTGATGCCTATTGACTGAGGTGAGATAATCAGGGGAGATAATGGGTCAGTTTTCACCTCTGGGGTAATATCTTAATGTCACTTGCTAAATAAAACACTAAGCATTATATCCCAGCAATAAAACCAATAGCACTTTTTAGTAAAACAGAAACATCTTTAACTTAGAAATTGTAACATGTTGAATTCATAATGCAGTCAAGTAAAGCAGATGCACAACCTGGTAAATCAAAAGAAAAGTGAGAACCTAAAAGTGTAATATTTCACTAATCTAAGATTTTTCACTTTAACCTATACGTACTCAAAATAATCACTATACTCTTAGCCAGAATCAACCACATTGAAGATCAATCAAAAATAATCAAACAGACTACACTAAGATTCAAAGACAACTGTCTTATTCTGCACAACAGTGGTTTTTATGTCCGAAAATAATTTTAATTAAAGGTTTGATGTGACAGCTTTGGGTGGCGTGTTGAGTTTCAGTTTTACAGAAAAGGGATGTTGTTGAAGGAGGGGCAGCCTATACTTCACTATGACTATGAAAAGGACCACCAACACAAAAACAGCCCATCAGTGTATTCTCTGTCTGGCTTCAATACACAAACCAGAACTCATCCTTGATTTTGGCTGAAGTCTGAGCCTTGTAACACATTCTGTCCTTGAAATCATAAACATATCATAAATGATACATTATAAAATCATATTCCTCACAATGAAAGGAGGAACAAACAGATCATAAGAAAATGATCTATGAATTCATGTGAATTAGCCAAAACCTAATTAGTTCTGAATTGCTATTAGATTGTGTTGGGAAGTATATGAGGAGTGGTTCAGCAGTTGTGTAGTGATGAATCACAATATAACACGAGTTGCACGGTGATGCACCGGAGTGATGCCTTTGAGGATCTGATGAGAAATACAATAATGAATGAATCTCTACCACAGAGAAGCATGGAGGAAGATGTGTCATGATGTGGGGAGCATTTTCAGCTGCTGTTGGTGAGCCGCTTCACTGTGAAAAGTCAATTATGCTTTGGAGTACAAGAGAATATTGCAGAATGGCTTGCTTCCCACAACTGAAAAGTTGTTATAAGAGAAAGCAGATGTTATTTTTCCTCAGGAAAACACTGCTGTATGTCGTGGCAAAGACAACCAAGAAATGTCTTGAGAACAAATCTATCAGGTCCATGTCTTTGCCTGGCCAGAGGCCAGGTCTCACTTTTTAAATTAAAGGTCACAGACAAGGCTTCTGTTAAATCAATAAATAGAGGTCCGAAAAGGCATCTCCATTTCTTTCTTTTGATGATAAAAATGAAACCCCGTATAATTGTGCATAATGGGCAAGCGTGCAAACACTGCTGTCCAGATGTGCTTGCTGAGGATTCAGGCGTGAGGACTAAACGGTAATATGTAAACACCGCCTCGCGCGGCGTGACTCCTTTCTTTCAAGCCCGTTCAGAGAAACATGTCAACAAACAAGAAAACTTGGTCTAGGTGGTCACACGCGGAGCTGCTCCGGGCGCAGAAGCGCGCTGTTTGCGCTGTACATTAGACGCGTTGGTGTCAGGTGCGCTGCTGTAATTAGAAAACGCGCCTGTCAAAGGAAGAACTGTTTAAATGTGCTTTAGCAAGTCCTCTGCACTGGACTTGTCTTTTAGCAATGAGCGCGCAGAGTTTGCAGAGCTGACTATAATCCTCTCTTGAAAGAGCGCGTCTTTGTTCTAAAGCAGTGTTAGAAAGCAAATCACTTCCTTTAGTGAAGCCGCTGCTTTTCATCTGTGGCGTTAAGTGATTTCTTTAAGTGATTTCCTCCCATCACTGGTCCTCAACATCAGGCTTTGTTCAGAATTATGCTCCAGGCACACAAAAATATCACCATGCTTTATTTTCACTCTAAATGCCAACATAAGCGATAATGAGTTCAAAAATGTTAAGTGACAATGTAAGGTTATTTTATGTTATTTTTAACGCAGCGGCAGCTATAATTCTGAAAAAGCCTCAGATAATAATCAGATAATTATAAACGGATTTGTCGCAAGTTAGAACTTTAAATATATTTTAAGTTAATGCAAAGTCAACTGATTTCACAGGCTATATATAAACAACAATTAGCCTAAATATATTGTTATAGACCAGGGCTATATAAAAATCTAACGATAGATAGATAGATAGATAGATAGATAGATAGATAGATAGATAGATAGATAGATAGATAGATATATAGATAGATAGATAGATAGATAGACAGATAGATAGATAGATAGATAGATAGATAGATAGATAGATAGATAGATAGATAGATAGATAGATAGATAGATAGATAGTCAGTTTATAGATAGATAGATAGATAGATAGATAGATAGTCAGTTTATTGATAGATACATAGATAGATAGATAGATAGATAGATAGATAGATACATAGATAGATAGATAGATTTTAATCATAATAAATTATAAATAAAACAAAATAATATAGATAAAACTGTAATGCAAGATCCTCACTTTTTATATATGTATTATATACAGTATAAATATATATTTAATAATTTATTAAACATAATTATTTAGATAATTATTTTAGATTAAAAATTATTTTTATTTGTAATAATTATATATTTAATAATTTATTAAACCGGGCCATATATTTTTGTCTTTGGGTTCAGTTTGAGACCTGATTCTTATGTGTTCTTATGAGAACTGAAATAATACAACCTTAGATGTGATGATGTTATTTGGTCTGTTCACCCCGGTTCTTTTTTGGTTTGTCATTACCGTTGTTTGACGAGCAGCAAACGCAAGCGATGACGTATAACGCTAACAGATATGTCAGAATGTAAAGGCCTTTAAAAACACATTGATTCCATGGACGTTTAAATGATATGTTCTTCTGTGCAGCGCTTTGTAGTTGTTGTTTTTTTTCCACCGTAAGCTGCTAAATATTTCTCACACTTATCTTAATGTCACAGGCGGCTGATGTCATTTATGCCTATAGGTGAATTTATGCTTTAAAGTCGCATGGATGTGTTTCCTGTTGCAGTAAAAAAAACTCACCATCTGGAATACTTTACACACATGCAGAGGAATGAGAGGAGCTCATAAAACCGATGCGAGATAAACAGAGATAAAACAAAACATACTTTTTGTTGCAATGGAGACTTTCATCAATTTAAAATAGCTTTTGTCTCTATACGGGGTGTAAGTAATACAAAGGAAGCATCTCTGACTCTTGAGCAGAGTTTTGATTTAGTGTGTGTAATGAATGTGTTGTTTTGCTGAGTAGTCGCTGCGGTTGATGGAGGGCGATGGCAGCGGTGCTTTCTCATACAGACAGCTCTCAGACTTCTCCAGTGCTTATAACTCTCTTTCTGTTTCAGTGAAATTACAAAACCAAACACAAATGTGTTCCTGGTGCTGATATGCATCTGCTTACATACAGAGGCAATTTTTGTATTTTAGGGGGATTTGAAATGAAACCACTCTATTCAAACTGAAAATGGCTGATGGTAATGACTGCTCTCTCAAATCACTGTGTAATGAGAGCTTTTATGTCCAAAAATAGCTACTCTGTACGTTATAGACAAGGTTAAAATGATTTTGTGTAGTTCATTTGCATGATTTACGTTAAAATTGCACAAGAAGTGACTTGCATTGCAGTTTTGGCATTGAAATGAACTGGAAATGGACCTTGCATGTATATTAAATATCGTTTTGTTTTGCTCAACTTTTTTTTTTTTTGTACTTTGTAATAATTTAGCCCCCAAATTCTCACTACTGTAAAGTGACTGGTAATGAAGTTTTAGTTTTGAATCCTAAGTCACGTTTGACAGTTAAAAATTCTTAATTTAATTATTTAGTATTGAAATTAAAAACATTTTCATTGAAATTAAATTCATTAAAACAAAATTAAATTAAAAGCACATCAAATCCTACCATGATTTTACTATATATTTATCTTTTTTCTTGTTACACTAATGAGAAAGAAACTCTGTATTTTGCATTACAATAATCGGGGAAATAATTAAAGAGAAAGGCAGTATCAAATATAATTGTGAAGAAAAGGTGGGATGGGTTTGAAAGAGTTTAAATGTACCAAAAATAAATAAATAAATAAATAAATTAATTAATTAAATACATAAAAAAATCCACTGTCAGATTCACCCCACTATTTATGAAGTAATTGTTAATTCATTTTTTAAAAAATATCATTAATTGAAATTAACATAATTAATATTAATGAGCTAAGCCAAATCTGAATTTTCCGCATCATCACTCCAGTATTCAGTGTCATATGATCTTTCAGAAATCATTTTAATATGCTGATTGGCCGCTCAAGAAACATTTTGTATTATTACCAAAGCTGAAAACAGTTGTGCTGCTTGGCATTTTCATGGAAACCATCATAAAATATTAATTTCTGGATTTTTAATGAATATAAAGTTCAAAAGAATAGCATTTATTTGAAATAGAAATTGCTGTGACTTGTGATCAATTTAATGTGTCATTGCTGAATTAAAGTATTAATTTCTTAACTTTTGAAAATATCTGTGTAAATACATGAATACTTTATAATCAGTCAGTACCATGGTATTACTATTTGATAACAGTACTTTTTAAGGTTTGTCGTGCCATACCAGCATAAATACATACAAAAATACAGCTCCTGTAAATATCATCAAGTGAATATGAATTTATTTTGCACAAACGTGACCTGAATCACGTCAGTGGCCATGATCGACTCCAAATTGCTGGAATTTAGTAGCACTTAGCTTGTGACTCACCAGTGGCTTCAATATCAGTCTCCAGTGTTTTTTTCTGCCAGAACGAGTGCTGGTGGGAGGACCTTGACATTTTAGGTCGCAGTGAGAAAATGGGATTATTCCATACTAATCAGCAGTTATATTTATAGAAACGATGCTGCCTATGACTGAGTAGGTTGCTTGCAATTACAAAATGGCTTGCAAAACATTACGTAGGGAGATTTATTTATGTTTATCGACTGCAGTCATCATTTTAAATATGTCTGTACAAACACGATGATCATAAATCTTTTGGCCATGAATATTTATATGGACATTTACATTACATCAGTTTCATGACACTTTGTCATCAAATTCCACATGAGACATTCACTATACATGTCATGTAGCTCATATGTTTGCATCAATTTTGAGTTCACTCGACGAGATTGAACAGGAAGCCTGATGCCACAATGTATCATAATGTAATCGAATGAAAATTTTTTGAACAATTATTTGAACAATGTAAATCA
>JAUZSZ010000115.1:11823647-11833647 GCA_034780575.1 Labeobarbus marequensis | reverse complement strand
GAGGGCACATCAGGAGTTAAAGGAACAGCAGAATGAAGCTCCTGAATGAATGGATTCTGCTGTGTGTGTGGGAGGAACGGATTGGCGTCAAAAAGGGGTGGGGGAGAAGTGAAGGGATTAGCGTTTTTGTCAGCCATACTCTGTGAAGGGTCATTAAAGGTCAAGGGTACAATGAGACAGAATGTACTGGCACTTGAGTCTGACTGAGGAGACACCAGCGGGCTGTGAAAGGAAGGTATATAAAGTACACATCATTAGTGACCGTGGCCGCCATTAAACCCATAATAATGGCGAGAAACACTGATGGCCATAAGCAATGACCAGTGACCTTCACCGTCCAAAATGTGAAATCCTTCAGACAGGAGAGACTATTGTCCCACAGTACTAATTGTGCACAATGCTATTTTAAACAAAAATAATAATAAAAATTATAATAAAATAAAATAATATAACCCCACAACAACCAAAATAAGAAGCACTAAAAAAAAAGACAATTAAAAAAATAGAACTTCTAAATAGAGGCCCTGTTGTGGTCGAAATACTATACTATCATATTTAGCAGCAAACATACTATGGATAATATGCCTTTTTATATGTGATATATTAATGACATTTACTGAGAAGTATGCAGTATAAAATCAAAGCACACTAGGATCAGATTCCCCAGAGTGCAATGGCAAACATAGGTCATATGATAACTCCTCAATATACTACAGTTTAATAAATTTTGTGTACTGTATCTTTTGTTGTTCAAAGAAATACCATTGCAGTAGTGCCTTGTCATGTGGCAGGCAGTATGATGTAAGATAATATTTCGAACATAGTGTCTGGCTAGACTTGCTCTACTCTGAGAAACGTAGAAATGCTGAGTTTGAAAGGTCATAATCACCCAACTATATCAGAGGGAAAGGTGAGAGGCAGAAAAAGAAAGACCGAGCAAACAAGAAAGACTTCTACAGAGTGACATGCCCATATAGTTAAGTTCACAAACAAAATCACCTTTTGCTTCAAGCAAGTAAACATAAGAGCATGTGATTGGTTGGGGTATTTGACATGTTCCAGTAGCTGAACTTCAATGACATTTCTATGAATTCATTTGAACTGGATGTCGCAGAGATAATAAAAACATGCTAGAAGCCAGTTGCTTGGGAAAAGATTAACAATAGTTGTGAGATAAATGGCATTGTAAATGGTGATTGCCAAAATAAAACTGTTCTTTATGTTAGGTCAAGGCTTAACCTGTATCCATTTAATAGGTCATTAGTCATAAAGATTTAGCCTGTTATGGGACATTTAATGGGTGAATAATAACTCGATCAGTATAGATTATATTCTCTTTGGTCTATTTGTGTAAACAGATTGATCTCACTTCCATCAGGATTTCGAGGGACGCAAATGAATTAACAGCCCTGCTATTTCCAGAATTTTTGTGTTTTGCTGTGTAATCCTACCATAAATCATGGTCTTAGCATATAATTTTAATCTTAAAAGTTATCAAGAAGCAAATTCCAAAAGGTATTTTTGTGTCTTTGACAGACGCAAATATGATGCATTTTTAAATACTGCCAAAAAGAGCCCTTTCTTAAGGCCATTAGCAAATATACAGAAGAACTTTGCAGTTTATGACAACACAGTCTTAGAAAGATAATTTTAAAGTCTGAGGTTTTACTAATTTCAAAACCCAAGACACAAAAAGGCAATACTGGAAGGAAAAGTTCTATCCACCTGTTTTTTGACTAATAGGATTTAAAATAAAGTGTCAGTGACGTCTTCACACATGTACCAAATGTGCAGATATGAGCTGTAATGCTGCTCTCTTCTGAATAATCTCACTTCAAGTGCCCTACAGAGTGAGTACAACACAATGATGCTCAATGTGGGATTTGCTCCAAGCCATCAGCAGGAAACTTCAACATGAGATTAATTCGATATTCTTGGAATTCACAGATATTAGCTAATATATCGCTTTCTTTTTCCCCTTCACGTTTACATTTTTGATGATAAATTGAAGATGTGACTTAATTGCAAGCTCTCCCAATTAACACAGGGATTTGATGAATTTGCAAAATCCTAGAGGGTCATGTACAGTATCTGTTTATGATCTTGTGTGTGTGCACGTATCAGTTGACGCAGCATGAAGAGGTGTTTCCCTGCTTCACAAAAACCCAAACCAAAGCTATGAAAAAAAATCAAACAGAGTGTGATCTACCATCACCCATGAAAAAAGAAAATATTTACCAAACAATGGACAGCATACACACCTACAACAGAAACAAGAATGCAGTTATACTGGTTTAGGTCAGTGACAGAATTAAACTGAGTGACTCCTCCCATTCATAGCGAACACAAACACTCCCACACACATTCAGATCCATCTGTCTTCAATGCAAAAATAGCACTTGCTGATTAAAATGGAGAAATCAAATCTTGGTATTGAAGGAGAACAAGTGTGAAAGAGAGAGGGAGAGAGAGAGAAAGAAAGAGAAAGTTAAAGGAAACAACTCAAGAGTTCAGGTTTCCAGGCAACGCCTCTCTCTGCAATGCAGATGCTGAAACCAGACCTATAGCTGCATGTCACGATGTTCACTCTCACTGAACCAAAAACACACACACACGCATCTATTTAGCATTTCTATCATAAAATCGACAAAGATAAGTTTACCTGGGTTTAATGTGTGAGTCCTTGGAGCTGAACCATCCTTTATGTTTGACTTCTACAAGTGGTTGAGCACGTTCTGCTTCCTCTTTGCTCATGATTGGTCCTTTCCCAGCCGAATCACCTTTCCCATGTGAGAACAGGCCCCTCCTTTTCTTGCTCTGAGTCTCTGTCTCTCCAGCAGGTATCACTGTTTCCATCTCCACCTCATCTGTAACTCTTCCAGCTTGCTCTAATGCTGCTACGATGGCGGCTTTTTCTTCCTCTCCGGGTTTATCGAAGGACCAGCGACGGCCATCCACAGGGCCACCACTCTGCTTGTCTTCCCCGTGGCGAGAGAGGTTCTGCAGGGAGAGGGAGAGAGAGCCTTTCTGAAGCACCCCGAGGGCTGGGAGCAGGGGCTCGGGCCTTGGCTTTGACTGGGACTTGGGTAGCTGTGTCTCTTGGGATTTTGGCTGAGTTGACTGGGTTTTCTGGGGCTTGGCTGGCACCGTGGTTGCCTGTGGTTGACCTGACTGAGTTACTGGTTTGGTTGACTCTGGTTGAGGTTGCTGTAGTACGAGTGATGGTGGGTGGTGAGTAAGAGGAGACGTTTCCACCGGATTCCCGTTCACCCACACCGAAGGAAGCAGAATAGGGGTGTCGTTCTCTGACGTCACAGAATGAGGCACTGGTAAGCTGATGTCGTACATCACATGTCTGACAGGAGACACCTGTGGTGAGGGAGCCACTGTGTGTTCTGAAAGAGAAAGAGCTTTGTTGTTTTCTTAAATCTGTTATGTAATAAAATAAACAACAGATTGTGGTCCCACTTTATATGTGGCCTTAACTACAATGTACTTACAGTACATCAAATAAGTATAATGTACTTCTTGTGTTCATACTTATTGCAAAACACTTTTGCTGCTATTGAGGTGGGATACGGGTAAGGTTAGGGACAGGTTTGGTGGTATGGGTGGGTTTAAGTGTGGGTTAAAGTGTAATGGATGGGTCAACAGTGGAATTAGAAATGTAATTACATGTAGGTATATTTTAAAATATAAGTACAATGTACTGTACACAATGTACTGAACACAAACATGTCTGTACACAATAAGTGCATTGTAGCAAGTTATTAATTTAAAAGTACATAGTAGTTAAGGCCACATAATATAAAGTGGGAGCTAGATATTTTTCTTCCATATTTTGATGTGAAAAAAACTGTCGTAAAAAAAACGTGTAGTGTTTCTGTGCGTCAGTTGTTGATTGGATGGAGGCAGATCTGAATTTGAACTTGTAGATAAGGGGCGGAGTTTAAGTAGACTAAATAACTGGAGAGTCCAGCATATGTCACCAGAGAGAAGTAGGTTGAGTTATAACATTTTGATTAAAAATTATTATGTTATTATAAAAAAATAAAAATTGAAAGGATGAATCTCCCTTTCATGCTGACTTAAGGAATTTTCTGGGTTCAACACAATTTAAGCTCAGTCAGCGGTACTTGAGATATTGAATTTTCACTGTACCCTTGATTTGTTTTGTTTTTTTGTTTGTTTGTTTTTTGAAGAAAATGAGGGATCAGTCTAAATCTGTTTTTTAATTTGTTTCTTGAACTTTAAATCATGTAAATGATTCTAGCAGACCCCAAAAATGAAATTATGAACTTGGATAAGCATATTATGTGCACTTTAATGTGTATTATTTGAGCTGTAAAACATTGTGTGTGTCGTTTCAGTGTTTTTAGGATTTACAACATTATATTGTCATGACAGCAAAGTGGTAAAAATGAGCAATTTTTTCCCCACACTAAAATCATAACATAAGATTTGTTTTGTGCCACAATTACTAAAACAGAAAGTGTTTTAATGTTTATAGACTGACCCCATTCACTTCCATAGAAAAACCTCACTGTAACCCAGATTTTAGCTTTTGTTTTCTTTTTTGAAAGAAAAGCAGTAGAAATTTATTTTTGTATCAACTGAGTTTACCTTGTACTGAACATGGAATATATATATTTTTAAAAAATATATAAATATTTATAAATTAAAACAAAAATTATATATATATATTTTATTACAAAAAAAGAAATATCTCCAATTTTGCTGTGCATACCTGGACTGTTGTCTGCAGTCAGGCTGCTGCTGTTACTCGGAGAGTTGGACAGATCTGAGACCACCACGCTGATACCTGCCGTTGGGCTGAGGCTGCCGCCCCGTGATGACTCGCTGCTCTCAGAGCCCAGTGACGTGCTTGAACGCGTGTCTGAAGACTTCCTCAACCTCCCACGCAGGAAAAAACTTCTCATCTTACTCCTGCGGGCCTCCCCGCCTTCATCATCCTCGTAGTCTTCCTCGCCGCCCCCATCGCTCGGCAGCCGCCCCCGCATGCGTGCCAGTGCTCCGTATCCACCAGGGACGATGGCGGAAGAGGAATCTTCTTCGCTAGAGCGCTTCTTAGCTCTCATGCGTTCTCTGAGCTTATCGAAAGCAGAACGAGGTTTGTCTTTCAATGAAAGGTCGTACATGCTGGCCGTCAGGTTGTGCCGAGTGAACTGCACAGTCAACTGAAGCTCCCCTCGTTCTTTCTCCTTTTTGCCAGTTTTCGAATGCAGCCGGTACCACCTATGAAAAATAATGAGTTAAAAAAAAACTGTGTTAAAGGGATGCACAAAAGAAAGTAAGCGGAACTACATCTTCTAAACTCTTTATAGCAGGGGTCACCAAACTTGGTCCTTGAGTGCCGCTGTCCTGCAGAGTTTAGCTCCAACCCTAATCAAATAAACCTGAACCAACTAATCAAGCTCTTGCTAGGTATACTTGAAACTTTCATGCAGGTGTGTTGAGGCAAGTTGGAGCTAAACTCTGCAAGGACCAAGTGTGGTGACCCCTGCTTTATAGTAAACAGTACTTTATACAAGAGAAATACAATAAAGGGGATCAGCACAATGCATCAAAGGATCAGCCATCAAGAAAAGCATATAAGTTTAAGTCATTTCATCTGTGAATGCTGACCTTGCATATCTTTTTTTTGCTGTAGTTTTTATTGAATTTGTTTATAATAAAACCTTTTTTCTATAGTCAGAAATGAGACATTATTCAATAATGTTAATGTTTTTAAATATAGTTCCACTCGAAACCAAAGCTAAACTTAGGTAGACACATATCTAGATTAAAGTCCTGGAAAGAATCCTCAAGAAAACATCATGAGGTTTGGTTCAAAGGAGAGCCTCAGGGTATCTACACAAAAATTATATTAACATTGGCTCTATTTTCTCATTTTCTCATTTTTCAGCTATTACATAAAAATATTCGTGCATTTTTTAAATATTACACCAAAAATGTCTATGTCCTTTGGATTGGTGAAATTGTGAGTGTTTGCCAAGTGGGTTTGCCAAGTGCCCTCTCCTCTACATTCACATTTTCACACACAGTTCACATTTTCAAACACAATACACAAACTTTATGTTTGAACTTAGATCACAATGCAAATGGGCTTCCTGCTAAATTAAATGGAGGATTTCCTGATACTCCGTTTTTTTTTTTCTTCATGTAAACACACACAAATAGCTACACACATAAACTCACACATGCTGACAAAGGCAGAGCTGGGACAAGAAGGTCAGCTTTCTTCCATCAGCATTATTGCTTTTCTAGACACTTCACACGACAGAAAGGCACGCACACATACACACACACTAATAATGTAATTTTCTTATTGTTAGAAACTTGGCTGTTTAAACAGCCCTTTGACAACACATTAAAAGAAAACAATTAACCAATTAACAGATGAACAGATAGGCAGATCCACCCACACAGCAACGTCTATTAATTATTCACATTTACTAATAAACACATTTGGCATTATTCCAGTGCACTGTTTTGTTGCTATGGTAGCATCACATTGATGTGACACTGGAATATGTTGTTTCATATTGCAATTAGTAAAGGTGATACATGAATTTTTAACATTAAAATAGTTCCTCTTGTTCAAGTTTAATATGTAGACAAAACTATAGGTTTGGTGAACAGGTATTACTTCAGTTCTACTTGGACCATGGGTTGAAATGGGGGTAGTTTATGTTCCAAATCAGATTAAAAAGCAATCAGTGCATCTGGGAAACACACATATTCACACATACACAAACAGAAAAATATATCAGCCTTGTGATCTTCATGGCAAAGTATCAAAAATCACCAGCATCATCACCATCTCTCACAGGAAATCAAACATTCTCCTTCCAGGTTGTACATCTACAGCCCTAAACACAGCGCAAATCACTTCATCCAAAAATGAACACCCTTGTCATTTATAGATGTGCAAGCATAATTAAGTACCTTCACTTCTCATCTTTTGAATGTCTAATCACTGTTAATGTCATTTCACTTTACAGTCTTTAAAAGCCATATATTTCTCTAATTTTCTTAAATTCATGCATAGTTCCTCTGACCAATTTATTCGCAAGTGCTGAATACTATTATGCCCATGTTTGAAATATGCCAACAGGACACTCTCAAGGTGCAAGAAGGCCTCTAAATGATCAGCATGATCAAAACGTTGATGAACAAACTGCTGTAGACAATTTACTACATGCCTTCTATCATCTAATAGTTTATACTTTTAGCATGTAAAAGGCTTTTTAACGTAATTTTGAAAACATTCACCTTCAGACTGTGGTACATGTGTCTTTTCGCTATTAAATCTTTAATTGTTTTTAATTATCTTTTATATTTCAAGATAAACGCTTATTGGACTGAAGCAATTTGATTTTCCATTTCCATATATATATATAATTTTAATCATGTTAAAATGTGGGTATCAAATATTGCATTATGTTTTGTCTCCCACAGTAAAACTTGATAAAAACAAGCTTTTAAATATTATTGTATTAAGAAATACATTTGGGAGATACAAAGTGACAACTACTATTTTTATGCATACGTAAGTAGTCTTTTATGCTGTTATGAAGACCTCCTTGAGTTACATTAAATTGATCAGAATTTCATCTTACTTGTCAAATGTAAATATCAGCAACTGCACAACAATGCTTATTTTTGTGCAGTTTCAGCTGCTAAATAAAACTGAGGCGTTTTTTCCTCCTTAAGCCCCATATTCTCATTAAATCATAGTATATAGTCTGATTTATCAAATACGATACTCAAAAAAAAAGATTCTCAAAACAATTGTTTAAATGTTCAATAAACTGAAATTTCAAATGACTTTAGTTTTATGACTATTATTTTATATGTCAGACTTTACAGGGTTAAGTGTCTTAGATTAATGTTACATGATGTTTCTAAAGAACTGCATAAAACCTCTTTTCTCTTTAAATAACTTAAGTAACACCTTCCATCTTTGAGGCAAAATGCCTTCTCTGCAAATGCTGAGTTACAAGAGGTAATCAGTATGCATTATGTATGATGGTGTGCTCAAACAATGCCTAGTCCATTAATAAACAGAAAAGCAACATGAACGTAGTAAACTAGAAATTAGAAACTAAATATTTTGTCTAAATTTACTCAAGAGTTGTGTGTAGGTGAAAGAAGTAACCTGCAAAATGCAACTTTCTGTGTCTTTGAAGAGCTTAAGATTCAAAACCAATTAGTCAGCAAGTCAAATGAGTCATTTTCACTTTCACTGTTTGTTTTCTTTGTAGCATTTTTTATAATCACCATACCAAACCAATGAGCCCAAAACACCCACTAGTTCCAGTATCAATCTAAATAACCTTGTTTCAGCACTACAATCATTTCACCTCTATGTGTGGTGAGCAGCAGACTACTGCCCTGTGTGGTTAGATGTGGGCCGTATTGCTCAGCATCCAGCAGAACGGGCACTTTGACAGTGAGGTGCTTTCAAAAAATTCTGGAAATAGATGGAAACCCACATTTCGTGCCAGGTATAGAAAAATCTGACAGTTTCCCATCTGACTAAATGCTATAATCATGAAGTGCAGAGTCAAGAGGGATCTCATCGTTGTCTTACAATGGTAATTTGCCAACCCACACACTAACTACATGATTCATCTCTACCCGATTCACCCCACCTACACAAACAGGGGGATATACCAACACGCAATCTGGAAATCACCAGGTACCAAGAAGTGAGCAACACATTCAGCAAATATCAAACCCTCAGAGTCAATCTTCAGTGCACTTATGAGGGACTACCTGAGACTGATGGGACCCAGAGAAACTATCAGTTTTGGGCCAGGCTAAAGTGCTTTTCCATGTGTAACTTTGGGTTTGTGTCAAATGGGGATTGTAATTAATAAAAAGAATGAAATAATCTTTAAATCTTTATTTTGTGTTTATCTTGTATGTATTTACACACAAACTTCAGAATGTGCATCAGGGACCAGCTTTACAAGTTACATCTCAGCCTATTGTTTTGATATACAGGGGCAACTTACAAGGTTACAATTACACGCTACTAAATATTTTTGTGCTGTGTTCAAATTAGTTGAAACATAGCTCTACATATAAATTAAATATTTACAGAAGTCTCCAACCAGGAGTAATGGTTGGAATAAAACAGCTGCATCAATAAGCTAATTTACCTGACTTCAGTCTTTAGACATATATGATAATGTGGACATATACACTTGTTTAGATTTGACTTTGTTAGCAGTAATTCAACATGAGCCCAACCTACACAACACGCCTCTGTGTGCATGTCAATAAAATCAGTCATAATAAAAATGCAATTTTTGTTTTTTTGCATGCGTGTGTGTTTGTCAGTATTTACTTATTTCAAGTTACTGTTATTTTCATATAAAAATTGCATATGTTATTCATGATTATGTAGTATCGTATTTTAACAGAAACATATTTTTACCATTAGTTAAGAATAACTAACAGAATTCCGACGATGAAACAAATTCATCTATTTCTTCAAAATTTTCAGCACATTTGTATTTTTGGGGGAACTATCCCTTTAATAACAAATGGTGCAATGGATTGCTGGTGTACTCAAAGAGGAAATATAAAAGGAGGGTGAGCGGTTTAATATATTATAGTGATTTATCTTAAAATGTGATAGTACCAGTTGAGTTGAGTTACAGAGTCTTACTTAGGCTACCATTTACTGCCTGCGTGTAGTGCATACCTCTAATTGGGTGGATTGTGTAGGCCTTTCACTGCAGTGTACGGTTGCAAAATAACTGTAATTGTGTCACATTACCTACTCTTGACCCTGTCAGTCTCACTTGTCTCTTCTTCTTCAAAAAAACGAACTTCTTCAAATAAGTTAAACACATTAATTCCGGTTCCATCTCTACAGAAGTGACACCAGAAGAGCTAGAGAGCAGCACTGAAGAGCCTCTATATAACACAAATAAATGATTTCTTATTTGCTTGCCTGTCACAG
>JAUZSZ010000115.1:11620465-11632921 GCA_034780575.1 Labeobarbus marequensis | reverse complement strand
ACTTCAGTTGTGTGTAATGAATCTAAAATATATGAAAGTCTAATTTTTATCAGTACATTACAGAAAATAATGAACTTTATCACAATATGCTAATTTTTTGAGAAGGACCTGTATATGAATACTGATCAACACACAAACATAGAGAAATTCAAATATGATAAACAGAAGCTCAGCCGTACATTTGAGCATCCGTTTACCATATTTGATCTTCATTTGTGTTTTGATAATGAAACAACATGAGGATATGATCAGCAATGATTACAGAATGTACAGTTTTGAGTGAGCTATTCCTTTAAATCAGCCTTTATATTGTTTACATTTAGTATTACTGACTTTTTGTATTAGCTGTATAGACTACAGTCATGAATGAGAACTCAAATTGTGACTTGAGGAGAGGTCTGCTGAAACTTTTCTAAGGTATCAAACTAATAATTTTTGCCTGACAGACAATTAAATGGCAGAAAAATCTCAGTAATTAGGTCATACATAAGGTGGACTATTTTGACTTCAAACAGTAAGCAACTTGCCAGACACACTAGACCAGTGCTTCTCAAGCTTTTGGACTCCTGTGTCTGTGACAAATTTGAAGGCCAATATTTGGAGCTCAGGTTGAGAATTGCTGACCTAGAACCAATAGTTATGTGCTGAAAACCAGCAGCTGCAATACTTGTTTACTTCAGAAAAAGTAAAATTGTAGTCCTAATTCACCCTTGGTGTATTAATGCCAGGCATTCTGGCTGACAGTATCACTTTGGGTGTGTAAAATTGACAGATTGTTGTTTATTCCGACTGTCAGTTTCACAGACCTGTGATTATGCCATGGCGGAATTTGTTGAGACAGATCATGCTGCATTTAGCCTGCAGTCTCACCCTGATAAATGTTTAATAATTACTTGACACACTTTGTTTTTCATTTGACTACACAGGTCAAAAGACTTGGAGAGACAGTTACTTGAGTCATGTGAAGAGGATCTGCTGAATCTAGATGAGAATGAGAACAGTGAAAGTAAAGAGGAAGCCATCTCACTTGAGCAAAGGTATTTTGTCCATACTGGCTTAATAGCTGGCTTCAGTCTCATCATTGCTTTTTTAAAATACAGTCTTTCAAACTATATTGAAGCCTTTTGGTGTTTTAAAGTAGATTATGGCAGTCAACTTAAATAAAATTGTTTGCAGTTTGAATATATGTGCATAAATATATTTTGAATGTGTTTTGACAGCCTCTGAAAAAAAATGTTGTTTACTTTTTTTCAGGGAATTTTTGCAAAGGTTCTCTGTCGCCTCATGTGCCATCAGGGACATCCACCCAGGAGAGGAAGTATTCCTGCCTGCTAGATTCGGTCGGCTCTTCAACCACCAGACGCTGGACCTGAGGAAGATTACTGTGACTCCGCATAACAAATCACAACAAATCCTCTTTCAGTAAGACTGCCAACTTAAGTCATTTTTAGTTTTCTCTAAACTTCAGTTTTTGCTTATGATAAAAGCTGTTTAAATATTATGTCAAGCATCAAAATGTACTAATTTTTTTAAAAGTGGGAAATAAACAAATTGATTTAATCCTTCCATTTTAGTAATAGATGGTGGTACCTGTCTGATGACACCTTGAACCCAATATCAAATGTAGTATCACAGCGAGTTCACTTCTCAAAGAATGAGTAAAATAGGAGATGCATCAGTGATTTTTTTCTGTTATGTTCATTTGCAATTGGGCTTGGTGTTTTTTTATTAGTTTACTTTATTTCGCTTTGGAATATAAGCGTTTTGTTTTCATCCTCTATAGGGCCCGTACTGAGAATGTGCTGTCTCTGATCAGTGCTGGCTTGTTGAGGAAAGCCTACTTTTCTTTCCCTTGTCAGCCTGAGGTTACACGCTGGCTTTTCCAGGTAAAACCACCCTCTTTCCTCATATTTTCTGTCCTGCAAAACACTGTGTGCCTAGTCAGTAACACATGGATGTACTTTACAGTGGGGCAAAAAATATGGACAATTAATCTACACTTAATAATATATGAATGCTACATGGTTTGATATTTTGATCTTTTTGGGGCCACTGTATGTGTAGTCTCATGTCGATCTCATCTGTTGATCAGTTTTTATGAGCTGTATTAGGTAATATATGTATTTCTTTTTTGTATTGTTATATGGTTGTATTGAAGTTTTAGGTTCGCTGTTACTATGATAATTATTTGACACGTTGCATTTTGTTCACACCATTTATATTCTCTCATGGGAAACCTGTATACCCTTGGGACATTTACTTTTAAACCTGTCAAAACTTATACACTACAGACAGTTGGATTACCTTCATGAGAGCTTATGCTTTTATAACTATAATGCTTTTTCAGATGATGTCAGTTTACCCAAACCCAATTATTTCCTCACACATCATGCAGTCCTTGCAAACCATTGCTCTGTCTGCTGCTCAGCACATAGGTATGCTTGAAAGACCTCATAATGGCCAAATATGTTGTTCCTGTACAACTGATAAAGCACTAAAATTGACTGTTGTGTTATAGTCGAACACCAGAGCCAAAGTTTTAAAGTGTGGGTACCCTCTGTTCGGGACATCACTCTGGTTTTCTTGAACATGGGGGCATCATTCATCAGTCTGTTCCCTCTGGAGGTTCTGCAACCTCCTTTCACTGAGGGAGACCTTTTGTGAGTTTTTTACCTCTCAAGCTGCAGCATTATATTTCTTTTTAGTAGTTTTTGTCATTCAGCATATTTGACATAAGCCGTGATTATACCAACAGCTTCATAAAAATGCTAAGTTGGTATTTTAATGCATATGTATATATTGGCAGAGACAACTTTCAGCCCGAAGAAACCAGCCAAGACCGAGTGATATCTGACATGAAAGACAATGGCACTTTCCCAGTACATAATTTGGAGAGTGTTCTCAATGTAAGCTGAGTATTTTAAGTTTATTTTTGAGTATTATTTTTTGAGTAGTAGGGGATTTTTCATTTGTTTAACAATAATTTAGCTTTAAATGCAATAGTAAGTGTCAGTCTAATTTGCGCCTGTATTTTTTTCCTTCATGTGTTCAGTACCTCTCCCTGTGTACTGCATTGTGTCCGAGAGCGTACACTGACGAGGAGCTGCTGTTGCTTTTGGTGGTGGTGTGTAGAATTGGACTGGAGACTCATTTTCAGCTGCTGCCAACTGGACACTTAAGCATCCTGCTCCAGAATCTGCTTAAAAATATCGCACACTGGGATATACAGGTCAGAAAGAGTGTTTAATATTCATATTGCCCAAAAATGAATATTTTGTCATCATTTACTTGCCAAAAATTCAGTGTTATTATATAATGAAAAAGTGAGTGCATTCTTCTTTTGTGCTCCACAGTTAAAACAGAAAACTAACTACTTAACTACCCATTAAGTAGTTTATCATCTTCTCACATTTAACACAGATTTCCTTTTTTTCTGTGTAGATATCTAAAGCTTGTCAGACCTTGACTGATTTGTCAGAAGATCATCACAACCTCAGGAGACTCGTTTATCTTCTTCCAGATAGCAGTCGTGGAAAGTAAGTGAAACCCTGTAATGCAATATAAATATTTATTCTTTCTACTAGATTTTTTTTATTTTTTACTTTTAAGTGCTTTCTGCAGTTTTTCATCTGTCGTTTCTTTAACAGGCAATTAAAACGACACCTGAGTGTGTCTATCATCTCAAAGCTTTTGAATCACACCTGCACTTATAAACCCTCAGGGACAGAGTTTAAGGTGAGAATAATCAATAGAATATTAGCGGCTTTTCAATGTTCAGACAGTTTAGCACTATAGATGTTTTATGGTTTGTGATGAGTGCAATTACACTGGTGTGTCATTCACTGACTACACTTGGCTGGCCAAGCTTTTGTCAAACTACTTTCATTTTTGAAGATTTGCACTGTATGAAGATAAAAATTAAGCTTCGTTTCTATCGCTATTTTTCCAGCTGTCTGAGCTGAAACCTTTCCTACCTCAAATGCGTCCCTCGTCCCTACTGAAAGGCCTCAGGTCTGCAAGGAGAGCAGAAGATTGTGATGCCAATCTAGACCAACAAGTAAGCAAAAAGTCATCTGAGGGCTGAGAGCTATTGGATCATTACTTTTTTAATATCCAAGAGTGATAGAGTAAAACCACTTAGAGTTTAATAAGCTGATAAATGATCTTCTTTCATACAGGCATATTACCTCTGCTACAGTCTTTTGACTTTGACAAATGAAGCCTCCAATTTTGAGTTTTTACCCTCAGCTCAGAGAGTAAGTGTCCAATTTCTGTTTTTATATCATTATTGTAGTAAGGGAGGAAATCTTCACAATTTGATTACATTTCAGGGAGTTACAATCCAATTCCAATAACGTTCTCAGTGTATCTTAATTGTCATTGTTATGCCGTTTTATGTTTGCTCCAACGTATGCTTTTTCATCCAGTAGAATTGTTGATGATGGACTTAGAAATTGGATTTTTGTGGATCGATCCAGAAGAATCAAGATGCTCTGTGAATAGATCTTACAGTGTAGATATAAAGGAGCTGTGTTAATGAATCAGTCACAGAAAGACACTGTCAGTGGACACAGGCCCACTCTGTCTTCTGGTACCACGCTCACCCTTAGGGACCAATTATGAACATAACTAATTTTACTCTCCCAAGAGAAAGCAGTACTTGTGTGAACTGAGTTGAGGGACGATTTTACTGACTAGAAGCGTGATGTTTTGGGTATGCATCTTTTTTAGCATTGTTTATTAAATATTAAGATCAGTGTCCTTCATTTTCAGATTTCTTACAAAATTCAAACCTGTATATGTCAATGTTTGTTTATGTTCTCTGGAATGGCAATCATCAGAATAGATCATTTTAACAAAACATTCACTGTTACTAACTAGGTTTAAAATGTTTAAGGGTAAAATATAGTAAAAAATTGTTAAATAATATCAAGGTTGTTGTTTACTACATGAACACAAGGAATATTGATATATAATAATTTTTGTTTATAAGTGCACTAATATTATTGAGTAAGTTATGGTCATTATGGCAGAATAAACCCAAGAATACTTGTCAGGTCCTGTATCATCCCAGAGGGGCTTATTCTGTGACAATGACTGGCGGGCCAAATAAATAATATATTATAAACAAATCTTTAAATTGATTTTTGAATCAAATTTACAAATTTCTAATGTTGTTTTTGTTGCTTTATATCCCAAGTGCACAACAAAAGCTTACTGTGACAGGTTTAATTTATTCCCTCAATATTGTATGAATAAAATAAGGCACATCAGACTGTGCCTTAGTCTTTGTCTTGTCAGTATTGTTTTATATCACAATTGTATTACTTAATTAGTCTAACTTGAGCCCTCTTTCACTGCCAGAACGATCTGCAGAGTCTTTCTTCTCAGCTGGAGAAGCACATTAAGTGTGACATAAGGGAGAGTGAGAAAATGCTGTATAGGAGCAAGGTGAAGAGCAGCTTCATTCTGTTCTCTGAGAATTCCTCATTCTGTTTATATCAAAAGAGATCCAGATTTTTATTGACAGAGTGATTGACTTTTCTTCTGTAGGTGAAAGACTTTGTGGCAAGGATATACACCAAGTGGCAGGTGCTTCTAACACGATCGAGGCCTCAGGAGGTAATGTGAAAGAATACAGTCAACTGAAGAATGCAAGAATACTGTTAACTGATGCTGATAAAAGCTGTTGTCTCTTTTGACTGGCTATGAAGGCCTCATTTTGTTTACAAGTGCTTTCAGAATTTAAGCAGCATGAGTCCATGTCATAGCCTCTGCATTTAAAGGAAAGCATTGTGATTGAAAGTTCACAGGTAGAGTTAACGTGAAGAATTAGTGGTATTTTTTGATTATACAAGAATATTTTGTTTCATTGATGTGTTTTTTTATAACAGTCTTGCATTGCAAAAAAAGTATGACCTATTGGTTTTCCCAAACCTGATGAGTATATTTTTATGTAACAAAAACTCTTAACTGTCACTCTTTTAGCTTAAAAGAAAGCTTTCAAAAACACCATAAATGTATCATATAAATTGTACATATGACTTCTACATTATTTTTCTGAGTCTTACGATAGCTTTGTTGTTTGTTGTTCACTGAAAATCTTGACGTGTTTAATGAATCAGTTGATCAAACACCGTTTAGTTCTGAGCGATTTGTTCATTGAATCTTGTTGATGTTTTGCTATATCTCTCATGAACACAAGCTGGAGCTAACGTCAAGATACTCAGTGGAAAGATCATACTGTAAACAGCATGGAAAAGCAGCCAAATGTCGTTCTACCAAATTATCCTTTTGTTTCATTAAAGGATAATACTTTAGCTTAGAGGACCAGTTCACACTATTAACTAGTTTCTTATTAGCATGCATATTACTAGCATATTGACTCTTTATTAGTACTTATAAAGCACATATTAATGCCTTATTCTGCATGACCATATTTTGGATCCCTTAATCCTACCCCATTTCTAAAGTTTAAAACTAACTTACCAACTCTTAATAAGCAGCAAATTAGGAGTCTGAGTCAAAAGTTGTAGTTAATAGTAAGAATTGGTCCCCAAACTAAAGTGTAACCCATGATAGTCAGTGATACGAGTTTGAAACATGAGAGTGAGTAAGTGATGACAGAATTTTCATTATTGGGTGGACTCTGCTTCAGTAGACCTCTTGTGTAATTCACAGGGAAAGCTGTATGACTACTGGAAGCCCCCACCAGAGGATGAGGTGTACAGCTATCCTCAAGGCAAGTCGTGCATCAAATCACAAGACAATTCAGAGAGCACAGAAGAAACTCTGACCACAGAGTGGAGCGATGCAGAGTCAGATGAAGATGCTGAAAGCAAAGAGGAAGAGTGTGAGGAACCTCAGCCTCTGAAGAGTGAGGTGAAGACCGAACGGGATGATGAAGATTGTATGGAAGACATCAGTGATAAAGAGGAGAAAAATGATGAACCAAAGCAACAGATGATGAAACTTGAGGACGATAGAAAGTTTGAACCGATATCTGATGAAGAGCTGTTTGAAAGTCATGAAGATTCAGAGTGTGAGGAACCTCAGCCTCTGGAGAGTGAGGAGAAGATCAGACGAGATGATGAAGATTGTGTGGAGGACATCAGTGATGTAGAGGAGGAAAAGGATGAGCCAAAGCAACAGCTGATGGAGCTAGAGGATGATAGAAAGTTTGAACCGATATCTGATGAAGAGCTCTTTGAAACTCATGAAGATTTGGAGTACGAGGATGATGATGATCTCTTAAAAACAGAGGAGGAGCTTCTAAAAGACGAAGAGCCTCATGAATAAAACAGAAAGTACATACCTGTAGAAGAAATCACTGAGGCGTTAGAGAAGCTCAAGGACTTGTTAGAGAAAAACAAAGAGCTGTTAGAGATGAAAAAGGAAATGAAGGAAGGGATTTGAGAGGGATGGGTTTGGAGGGGTCTGAGAAAGAACAGAAATATTCTCAGGTCATTTTGAGAATTTTACACAGCACCTTTGTTTCCATCCATGCATAAATACTATGTGGGGTTTTGTGCATTTATTGATTGTTATAAGATCTTTTAGTAACACACATCATGCATGTAGTTGTTTACATCTTGTTTATAATATATATTCTGTGTATGTGTTTTGCATTTACCAGTTGTCCTTAATTTGTTTTTACAAGATTATTCTTTTTTAAGATCTAGGATGTTTTATTGAAGGTTTGGCCTCAGTTTCTCTGAAAATGAGACCATTAGAACATATTTTTATGTACATATTTCATTAGTTATAACTTGTATTATCTATATGGTTAATGCACACTGGTAGTTTTTAGGATATACTCTTTATGCTGCTGTCTAATCACTTCCATTTTATTCTTTTTTACTCTGCCAAAAATCTGGGGCATCTTTATCCAGAAAATACTACTATAACAGCAAAAGCAAGGGCTTAAATAATAGTCAACTTTTTATGTGGGTTCCAATGATGTTTAAGCATCTCAGTAGGTTTGAGTACAGAGTGAATATAGTGTATTTTTTATTATTTTGTTGTTAGCAAAAAAAAAAAAAAAAATAGACACAATTCAGAGTGACCTTTCTCATAAGGATTATTTAAAAACTGTTTTGTGTATTTCTTAAAAAAGTGAGAGAGAAAAATCCTTTGGTTATTTTTATGAAAATAAATACTTGTTCTGATAAAAAGGTCTGTGTGTGTTTCCACTGGCACTCCAGACTAGCCTGGTCTTACAAGTGTTTACATCATAGTCTTGCACTGTTCTTCTCTTCCAAATGGTGGTGGTAATGGAGCAATATGTATGATTTAATAAAAAAAGAATGCCTCTTACATGTATATTCAGAAATATTGAGCATTAGTCTGTTCCTATTCTGATCTCTGTTCTGCAGTCAGCATATTTAACAATGAACAGGTGCGTGTTTTAACAGTGCTCTTTGTTTATAATCATAATTGTGTAAGTGTGCTTTTTCCAATAGATAACGAAGGAATGCGGTAGCCCAAGTATTTCCCAGGAGCCCAGATGTTTTTTTCCCAATAATGTCGTCCGTCAGCAGCGTGTTTGCTGTTCGAGCGCATTGTTTGAGATGGAGAAGTGGCGCAGAAGGGCGTACAGTACCTGTGTCGAGGCTCGCGTCGCGGACACACACACACACACGGCACAGCGTCTATCACAGATGAGTTCATTCCACGTCTCCGCTTTGACTCACGTTACTTGGCTTTACACTAACTACTAGACGACTTTCCTGCGTTTTTGGACGATTTGTGACGAAAGGCATTTCAGTAGGTAGACCACTTTGATACTGTACAGGTTTTCTTATTCTTTTTGTGATATTTGTTGTCAGTGCACGTCTGTATCTTAATAGTGAGCATCGCACGAAACATTAAGTTCTCTGACAGTTCGGCATGAACAAGTCTCTTGTATACTGTTGAGTGAAGACAACATCTTTTAGACGACAAGAAAAAGCTTAAATATAAAATGAAATTGTAATTTCGCACAGACGAATCCTCAACGTATATGGCAAGCCGCTTTAACATTTACTCCTTAAAAAGCACTGTTTTTGTTACTAGTAGCTACTTTTTAGTTATTGCAAAGTGAACTAGTATTTTTTATTTTGCTAGTATCTATTAAATTTCGCTATTGTATTTTAATTAGTAGCTAACTGATACAAGTAACTTCTCTTTTAATTGCTAACAGTTTTTTTGGTAAATATTCAAATATTTACTTACATTTGTTCTAGTATTCTTAGTACAAATTGAAAAATATTGTGTATTCCAGTTGTTACTAGTAATATATTATTCTTGAAAATAAGATTTTTAATTGAACAACCACTCTTAAAGTTACATAAAACGAGGAAAAAAAAATAGTGAAATATATATATGAAAAAAAATGTTACTGGTATAATTTGAAATTTATGTGTGCATATGCACACATACACATACACACTAATATGCATACTAATAAAGTTTTTAATGAATTTACTAGTAACTTTTGGGATAGATTAGGGTAAACAAGAAATAAGTAATGGTATGCAATAAGTTACTACTAGTAAAACTAAAATAAGTGCAAGCAACAATTAGAATAGTCAAAGTCTGAACCACAAATTTTCAATTTGTTATCGGTAAAAATTGAATAATTACTTGTTACTATTGGGATAGCAACTATTGACAGTTTATAATTTTAAGTACTAGCAAATAGTTAGAAGTAACTAAAGAATAAAGTAGGCACAAATGTTACACTAGTTACATAAAAATAGGTGCTAGTTAATTTTAAGGAAATACATTTTAGAATGGCTTGCCATACAAAATATAATCTTTCTTTTTCCTGTCAAAGAGCAGGTCATTGGAAGTTAACCATTAAACTGTGTGAAAGACTGATAGATATTTTAGGCTATTGATATGTGATGTGAAAGAGTGTCAGGTAGACTGTGGACACGTCTGCGTTTAATCATATTAATGCGCAGAGTATTAGTCACCTGACACTGAGAATTTGCAGGGCAGTTTTTCCTGGCACAAACACATTTAACTGTCCAAGTAAGATGACATCTGGGAGAAGAAAGCTTGTAAGTGACACACCACTAACAGAATGTGCCCAACAGTAATATAACACAAACTGAAATGTCTAATAATTGATTCATAAATATATGAATGCCTTATTGATGAATAATTCTGAATGTCCTTTAGCTTTGCTGAATTATTGCTGATGTTATGCTATCTTATAATATTTGTAATCTATAAATTGTTATGCTATCTGTTATGCTATCTGTAATATTTGTAATCTATAAATTACAAAATATTTGTTCTCTCATTGGCCTCAACAAAGTTTAAGGCTGCTCTTATGCTGCGTCTTTTACACAGATACAAATGATGCTGTAGGGTCAAAGCTGCATTTTTACTATGACATTGCGTCTTTAAACAGAATTTGAAGCTGATACAGACTGAATTGCTCAGCTGTGTAAAGATGCCTTTGTTGCATCCTGCCATATGATTTTTCTTCTCTATTTACTGCATTTATAGTTCAACAGAATCTAATTTTTTCTCAACTGAAAAAAGAGAGTTCCTCATGTGATTTAGCATCCGGTCAATGACTCAGTGTACAATCGGCAAATATCATTGCTTATCCTCAAGGTCCTATGCATGCAAGAATGACATTTTTGTGAAAGACGGCTTTCATAAATAAGCAGTCCTCATTCATAAGCCAAACACTGATTTAGCTGTTATACTGATATCTTAAGCAGACCTTAGTGGTCTCTATGAAAAGTTATTTATTTTCTTTCTTTGTTCATTGTCTTGTGGTGGAATATGGATCCGGTTTTATTGATGTTGAACTACGTGGCTGATGTGCTGTTAAATTTCTGTGGAAGATTATTAGGCTGATTTGTCGGGACACAAAAAAGGCCTTGAACTGATTCTCTGTTCTTGAATGCTATTTATTCAAGGTTTAAATGTCAAAATTCTGCCTCATTCACAAACTCTGCAGGTCCTTATTGCATGGTGAAATCATGAAACAAAGTTAGTGCGCTTGTCAGTGCAGTCTCTCTTTTGATTCAACTGACCCTTAAACTCACATGTAAATGTGCTCCAAGTGACAGACAGCTGGTTAAAGATGCATGAAGGGTCTCATGCAGTCACTGTTCAGCTGAGCTGCTTTAGAAACAGCTATCGTTTTCTCTCTGCAGCTGCTCAATTCTTGTCACTTGATTCAGTCTATCCTACAGCCTGATACCATGAATCCGGTTGTACAGCTCAACACTTTATTTTTAATTCAACTTGCAGCTGATCTTCCATTGTCTGGAATTGGCTTCAGCCCATCTCTATGGCTCTGAAAGCAGAATAAGAAATAGCAGTGTGTTTTTGAGTGATATCTGATGTGACCACGCAGCATAAGACCACTGTGCTGATCTGGAGCTGTCGCTGTAGGCTACAGTGGGCGCCAATTGATATGCTTTCATTTGCTTTCTTATGGTGTTAGTGCTAAGAGATTTTCCATTGGGAAGATTTGGCCTCTCATGTGTCTGACCTATTCTTTCTTTCTTTAAAGTTCTCATTCTCTCTAGGACATCTCAATTGGCTGAATAATACCACCGCTGATGGCTGTGTAGTTATAATCCTGTAATGGATTTCTTTCATAAACCTCTTACACTTAAACTGGATTCTAGTTTTGCACCAAACTATTACTCAATCCGCACTGTTCTCTGAGAGGTTCAGCAGAAAAGTTATTTGATTCCTGAAACTTTCAGTGATATTTAATACCATATACTGTCATATCTGCTAGTGCTTTGTTGACATAAAATTTCTTCAGGGGTTGCACAGACCTTTGAAAGCATATTTTAGTGATGACATATCACTCTCTTATTAAAACCAGTAAGGCTTTTTTACCTGTGATTAAATTTGTCAAATTGATTGGAGCAATGTGGTAGGTACAAAAAGAAATTATCATATATAGTAAGGTATAAGGTAAGTAAAATCAGAATTCATCTTAGAAATAAACAATGTTTTAGGATTTTGAAATATTTTATGTAAAATTAAGAAATATGTAAAACTTGGTCTATTTTTAGGTCGCTAATCAAATGTAAGAGATGTAAGAAAACACTGACTGATAATGGTGACATTGTGATGAATTTTACAATATGTAAACTGTTTAATGTATTATTTTATGATATAACGTACACTATATACACTTCAATTCAAAAGTTTGGGGTCAGTAAGAAGAAAGGAATACTTTTATTAAGCAAGGACACATTATAGATCAAAATTAACAGAAAAATATAGTGTTGCAAAACATTAAAATATGTTCTGTTCTATTGAACTTTCTATTAATTAAAGAATGCAAAAAAAAAGAAAAATGCATCACAGTTTCCACAAAAATATTAAGCAGCACAACTGTTTTCAACATTGATAGTAATAAGAAATGTTTCTTGAGCAGCAAATCAGCATATTAGAATGATTTCTGAAGGATCATGTGACACTGAA
>JAUZSZ010000115.1:11595370-11608405 GCA_034780575.1 Labeobarbus marequensis | reverse complement strand
CTATTTCAAGATTCTTTATTGTATAGGAAGTTCAAAAGAACATAAATGATTTTAGATAGATTCTAAGTAAAAGCCCTTTGTCACTTTTGATCAATTTGATGCATCTTTGCTAAATTATTAATTTCTTAAAATAAGTATTCGTTTCTTAAAGAAAAATCCAAATTTTTGAACAGTGGTGTATGTTGTGTATGACGAATGCAATCTGCCACAGTCAGTTGTGTTTTCCTGTAGTGCTGAGTCATTCTAGTGGGCTGCTGCCTCACCTTACCTGTCTCAATGGTTGGATTATACTTCATCCAGAGAACAGGAAATACTGGTATTGTTCTCTATTGCTTCATTGATACTCCACATTAGACCTTATACCAGACTGAAATACAGGAATCTGTGATAAAAGAAGCAGGAGAGTGTATCAGCTGTCTTTGTTCTGAGATATTTTTGGGGCCAGAGATTTAATCACTATGCTGAATGTTAGAATAACAACTTAAATCATTTTTATGAAGACATTTACACCATTTTTTTATTCCCAGAATAATTATATTCTTAGAAAAACAAACACTATGGAGGTTGCATTGTACAGTGATGTCAGAGAGTAATACCACGGTAGTGAATGATTACAATATTTGTAAAGCAATGTAAATATAGGGGAGTGAATTGTAATGTCTTCAGTTCAACCACTTCAAACAGGCCCTGCGATGTTAAGTTGTTAGCTTGTGTTTTATGTATTTGGTCTTTTTATTTTAAATTTATTTACGTGTCCTGTAGTTGTATGGGGAATTACATGACAATTAAATTTGATTGCCACAGTAAATTAATCTACAATGTATATAAACATCTGGCATTTTATATTAGTATTAATGGGGAAAAACAACAGCACTCTTTGTACTTGGCATTTATTTACATATATTACAAAATAATTTGTAGATTTCTCTAAGATATAGAATAATATGGGATGTTTAAAGTTTGAGTCACAGAATACTGCCATGGTGCTTGTATACAAAACCATAGTATTAGTATGGTATCATATCCAAAAATGAAACCTGGTAAAAAAAAAAAAAAAAAAGTAAGTAGAGCTGCATTGGTAGTCCCAATGTTGTGGAAGTTGAAGCCAAAACTCATTCCCACAGAACTTTGCCAGTGTTTCATTGACCTGCATCCGTTCCTTGTAAGATCTCATGACCATCTTTATCAGGCAACCATTTGTGCAGCTTTAAATCCTGAGGAGCTCTATTTGAGCAATCAGGAAAACAAGTAATTCTGGTTTGGGGAAATGATAGCTCGTCTCCGCTAAACTGCCATGTGCCTGAGAATGACAAGCACGCCTAGGTCGTGTGGTTTGTGTCTGTGTAATAGCAGGCCTGGAGAGTGCTGTCAGTCAGGTTGCTGGTCTGGCTGGGATGGGCGTCGCTTCATGCTGGGCCGGTGCCATTTTAACACATCTCTTGACATTTGTTTGAAGTTCAAAGCTGCTCTACTCACCCCAATGTGGGGATATCGTGGAGGTGTCTGTGTTTTGTGCTTGTAAACCTTTGTTCTGTTTGAATAACCTTGGCTTGTAATTCGTTTACCATTTTGAACTGCTGTTCGTGATGAATCTGGTGCCTAGTGGAAAAGTACAACGAAACGTGTCAGTATGACAGTGTAAATGATATGTGCACGGGAATGCATTTGTGACTGTATATATGTATTGTTTATTCCGGTGTGGCCAGACTAATAACTGCAAGTCTCGGCCCTGTTCGGCTCTGTTGCTCCTGTGCTTCTGACCCACTGAAGAGTGATGACTGAATAATTCCTGGAGGACTGTGGGAAACACATTGTGATCTGATAGTGTATGTCTGATTGGATCAATCTGTTCTGTTAAAATTGTAGGCTCTGTTCTGGGGATGGAGGCTGAGCAATTGGAAATGAGCACAGAGTGAATCATTCTGCTATTTAACTTTGAGAGTGCGGATTAGACTCATGGCTATGAGTCTATTTATTATTTTATGATTCTTTTTGGCCAAAGCAGAGCTTTCAAGCTGTTCCATAAGCACCGTTGAAATGCAACTTTTTGAAAGGAATAATATTCAGAATAATGGTAATAGTTTTTTAAAAATTATTACTGTATTCCATTCACCCAAAGGGGTCAAATATCGGTTTCTTAACATTTTCAAGTTAAGGCAAGTCAGGTTGATTGGTGGGCATATTAATAATGCTATTTCCAGCCATCAAAGTGCAGGTCATATCTTGAATGAGTAAAGCCAGAAATCTAGTGTTTGTGAAATTAAATTTAAATGTCAAATCAGGAAAAAAATAATCTGATAGCAATAAATTGTGCTCAAGCCATGCAAAATAAAATAAATTGGTAGTTTTCTCTCTGGTTAAAGCACATTCAAAAGTAAACAACAGCCAAATGGCTCTCTTAAATAAAAACCTGTTAACACTAAAAAGGAATAAATAAAGGAATAAATCATTTATTTGCATCCACACTAATGAACAATAACCTTATGTTTATTATAAGTACTGCGGTCTTGTTTTCTGCTGCTTTAAATGCTCCTGCTCTTTAAAGTCGGGTGGATTCTGATTGGCTGTCAATGATTTTATCGTTCATCGGCTGCAAAAAGGTTTTTGAAACGATATCGTTCCTTTGTGTCGTTGTTGTTAAAGTTGTGGTGTGAACGTCACTATCTCTCTTAAAGGGATAGTTGACCCAAAAATTAAAATTCTTTAATCATTTACTCAGGTATAAATAAACAGTTGACAGTAGACAGTATGGAAAATATACTATTGAAGTCAATGGCTAACGTCAACTGTTTGCTTACCAACATTCTTCAAAATACCTTCTTTTTTATGTTCAACAGAAGAAAGAAACTCATACAAGTTTGGAAAAACTTGAAGCTGAGTAAATGATGACAGAATTTTTATCTATGGGACCCTCCTTGCATTATACATGTCTTTATCATGGTCCAATTGAGAACCATTCATAGTTAGTTGATGAGTGAGTTGATGTTTTGGACAAATTTAATGAAGATTATTTGATCGTTAATAATATAATTAGTTTGTGGTTAAGAGATGAAAGATCTCAGAGTAGCTCATCATTCCTAACACACACTTGATTCACACAAATGAATGGGACTGCCTGAGTATTAGAGAGAGGTTAATCAAGTCTATTGAGCATGTGTGTGTGTGAGAGAGAGCAGGAAGCATTAAGGAAATGCAGACGTTTCTGCATGTTTGCGAAACACAGCAGCGCTGTGTCAGCAGGGAGTCACAGGGCACCTTAATTATCATCTTTTTCTTTTTCTGCCTGTCTCTGGTATACTCTGGCCGTGCAGCTCACTCCCCTCTGTCTCTCCGTAGCTCTGTCTCTCCTAGCTCTGCTGTCATTGTAGTGCTCTGGGTCCTCAGCCAAATCTGGCTGCGCTGCATAACCTGTCCTGTCCCTGCATGCAGTGCTGCCACACACTGCTGCCTACATGAGTGGAGACGTGTGGCCTGTGGGCTGCGGGTGTTGATGTTTTTCAGCATGTGGTGTTATTTTTGCAGTATGCATACCGTACAGTACTTGTCGTGAGCATCATCACAGTAGTGCGATCCACAACACACTATTGTGCAAACAAGAAACCAGGAATGTTTGTTTGTGTATCTGCTCACCTTTGTGTTAAAAGGCCATTCGACCTCCTACGCTCATTATGCAATGAGTGATGACTGTCTTCTACTACTTAAAGTAATTATATGAACATACATAGTTCAGTACGTATCGTAAACATATAAAGTGCCAGTTAACCTTTTATATTTCTTTTATTATATGTTTACACTTTAGTTACTGTTTGCAAGCAGACAACTTATGTCAAACTCAGAAGTCTGGGGTTGGTAAGTTTTTTTTTTTTTTTTTAGTATGCAGAATTTAAATGTAACTTATTCCTGTGGAAAAGCTGAATTTTCAGCATCATTGCTCCAGTCTTCAGTGTCACATGATCTTTCAGAAATCATTCGAATATGCTCATTTGCTGCTCAAGAAACATTTCTTACTACCAATGTTGAAAATAGTTGTGCTTATTAAAATTTTAGGAAACTGATACAATTTAATGCATCCCTGATGAATCTAAGTATTAATTTAATTAAAAAAAATAAATAAAAAAATGAAGAAAATCTTACTAATCCTTTTGAACATGGCATGTACAAGTCTAAAACAAAATCTTGCTTGGCAGGACAAAATACTTGCCATTAAACATTTTAACTGGTGATTTGAAACTATGTATCACAACCTGATCTCACAGGAAAATGTAACTGTTTTATGAGAACATAATTTAAAAAAAAAGTGAGCATGAAGGTTTACCACTAAACATAACTGAGGCTAAGCAGATTGTACCAACGAGATCATATGAATTCATAAAAATTAGCCACCAATTCGCCAAACTGAAGAAATAGTTGCCATGAGTTTGTGTTGAACATACAAATTACAATCCAACAAACAAAGCAAATAATACTAAAACACCACCACATAATATCCACAAATGTGTGTTTTGTATTTTGCGTTTTGTTTTGTTTTATTTTGTTTTGGTTTGGTTCATTTTGTTTTGTTTCGGTTCATTTTGTTTTGTTTTGTTTTGTTTTGGTTCGTTTTGTTTTGGTTTGGTTCATTTTGTTTTGTTTCGTTTTGGTTTGTTTCGGTTCATTTTGTTTAGTTTTGTTTCGGTTCGTTTTGGTTTGTTTCATTTTGTTTTGTTTTGTTTTGTTTTGTTTCGGTTCATTTTGTTTTGTTTTGTTTTATTTCGTTTTGGTTTGGTTTGGTTTGTTTTGGTTTGTTTCGGTTTGTTTTGGTTGTTTTTGTTAGTTTTGTGACTAAACCTTTGTTACTCTGGAAGTGAAAAGGTCTGCTCTAAAATTGTCCATAATAAGAGACCACACATGATTCATTAAGGTCATGCAGGGTGTAATGTCAGCATGAGGTGTGTTGTCTTGCCTCCTCTGCAGGGCACCTTAGATGCAGACCTGGAAACATAAAAACAACAGGGAAATTTACCCTTTAATAAGCCACGTTTCCTTGCGTACTGTTGCTAGGCCTGACAAGCTTCCACACTAGTTCTGCTGCTGTCAAACATGAAGAGAGATGAAGCCAATTACCTCAAGAATTAATAAATAACATCTGGATGAAGCATGTGTTTATTTCTAGCAATAATTTTTAAAAAAGGAAGGCTACTGAAACATAAAAACATGCCAAAAAGAATCAAGGAATTTGCTATTAACATGTAGTCATTGAAAAAGAGGTAAAGTCTCATATATGAATACAACTTTAAAACATTAACTTACCTTGGAGCAAATTTACAGTATGTTTCTTAATGATGTTACAGTCTACATGTTCATTTTTTGAATGATGGAGATGCATAGTTTAATCCACAGCATCCACTTCTCAAGATTTGGAAAAGAGAAGCTGAAGTTGAATGTCAATAAATTAAACATCACTGACTCACTGACACAGGAAACGACACATCTTCACAACACCAAGCACCCACAGACCTTAGTGAAGTGTTTATGGATCCTTTTATGGATAAAATATTTCTTTAACTGGTCTGTCCTGTGTGTTTCAGGGCTGTTGGGCCTCAGGCGCTTCAGAGGCTCGACACTGAACTACAGTTTATTGCTGCTGGAGGAGGAGGCCGGCCTGCTGTACGTGGGAGCGAGAGGAGCTTTATATGCCCTGCAGGCTAGTGACATCTCCAGCAGCTCT
This sequence comes from Labeobarbus marequensis, assembly GCA_034780575.1. Classification (NCBI taxonomy): domain Eukaryota; kingdom Metazoa; phylum Chordata; class Actinopteri; order Cypriniformes; family Cyprinidae; genus Labeobarbus; species Labeobarbus marequensis. The sequence continues at coordinate 11,602,698 of JAUZSZ010000115.1, read as the reverse complement.
CCGCATACTGTACGTACTGACATAACACATCAGCACTTAATTACAGAGCTTGCCAGGCAGAACTGTATTGATATTCCTCATATATCCTATTTTTATTCTTCTTCCGCTCCACAATTTTCTGCAATTAATTCAGCAAAAAAACAAAAACGCTTAATATGCAGATTCCATTCAAATGTTATGTGAATAATTTCACTGTTAGCTGTCATCTATTTTTGGTTTATGCAAACTTCATACTTTTTGAAAAATGCAGGAATTTGAAAATATCTGCGACGTACAAAATAAGAGGCCATTCACACAGGAAATGGAATAAAACAGTATTTTAAGCACATTTTGTTAAAGATACTTTTGATTAAAAGACATTTATAATGTTTCAAAATATTTCTATTTCAAATAAATGCTATCCATGCTATTAAATGAATCCTGAATTGTGATTTTGAAAAATTTGTTTAAATAATTTGATTATTAAATTGTTTAATTATTTATAATTTAATTGTAATTCTGAAAATGATTAGTTATTTTGGTTTTCTTTTTTATTTGCATACCAATTGCATATACTGGTGCTTTAGCACTGTAAAGGAGAGAAAAAGTCAAATTATGTGTTGCAGTATCACACAATTTAAGCTTAAAACTTAAAATAATATTTCTTTTTGGGCAAATACAAATATAGTGTATTTAGTTTTACAATTTGATTCTTTTTAAAGAACACTAAAGATACTTTTTTATAATATGTAGGTTCTTTTCTCCTGAGAATTCAGATTTTGTGTTACTTTTTTTCAACTAGTGTGCATAGTAAGTTAATGTGAGAGTTGTTTACAAACACCAGTTGGTACAATTTGGCACCGCAAACTGGAGCAGGAAGTTGCTGTGCCAGGAAAGCATTTTTACAAGTCTTGACAGTTCAAGAATTCTTGTTAATCTTGTACTTGGACAGATTGACTGGAAGGCATCAGATGATCAGAAGCAACAATGCTTGAACAAAGGGAAAGATAACAAGGTTAGTCACGATCTCCATCTATTGTGTTATCATCTCTAGTTCACATACTGACGTAGACGTCTTCCCCCTTACAGACAGAGTGCTACAACCACATACGATTCCTGCAGAGGTTCAACAGCACACACTTGTACACTTGTGGCACACACGCTTTCAGCCCTCTGTGTGCATACATTGTAAGTAACTGGGATGGCTGCTTTTTATGTCTCTTAACTAGGAGGGATCTTACTATGGGATGAGAACCTTCACATATCTAAATAATTTTGTTGCGTTTTCCAGGATGGGAGGAAGTTTAAGATCTCGTCAGCCTTCGAGGAGGGTCGAGAGAAATGTCCATATGACCCCATCAAAGGCTACACTGGCCTGTTGATTGGTATGGCATCAATAAATCAATTAGCAATATACATTTCGCCCTTAGTTTGGTTTATTAAAAACAGTCATTTGATATTAACAGTCATATCATGTTTCCCTTAGATCAGCAGATGTACACAGCATCTCAGTATGAGTTCCGGAGCTTTCCTGACATCCGACGCAACTCTCCGAATCCCACATTGAGAACAGAAGAGGCTCCGACTCAATGGTTACAGGGTTGGTCTGCTGCAGCACATTTTATTAGTAAAATATTTCATCACACACCGTCTACATTACCTTATGTTTGGATTTCTCAAGTCATACTAATAATCTTCAGCCATTTAACGCTACAGTGGCGTCCACAAGTCTGAGACCACCATTTAAACTTGGTGTAAAGTTGTAGGATTGAAATATTTAAAACAAATTCAGATTACTTTTTTTTAAGTAACTAGTAAAGTAACATTACTTTTTAATTTACCACAAAATATCTGAGATACTTTTTCAAATAAGTAACGCAAGTTACATTATTTTCCCATTTATTCACTGACAGCTCTCCTGTCGCCATGTTGAGAGAAATCGGCAATAAATGCAGATGCAGAAGCACTTCCTGCAGCCTGAGGATTATTCATTTCACTTTTGTTGTGAAAGGGCCTTTTCAGTTGCCAAAAATATAACTTTTGGGTTTTATGTTATTAAAAATAAATAAGCAAGCCCAGCTCAGGTGACGAAAAGCAATGGCGAGGTAATGTAATGCATTACTTTCCATAAAAAATAACTGAGTAACACAATTAGTTAAATTTTTATAGAGTAAAGCAGTATTGTAATGCATTACTTTTAAAAGTAACTTTCCCCAGCACTGCTAATCAAATGTAAGCAAATGGTTCTCCACCATATGTCTTTACAAATAAAACATGAATTTAAATGTAATATAATCATATATTATGCACACTTTTTTTTAAACACTATATATGAAGGATTCATTAAACTGATCAAAAGTCAGAATGTAACATTTATAATGTTACAAAAGATTCAAATAAATACTGTTCTTTTGAACTTTTTGTTCTTTTTATCACAATTTCCACAAAAATATTAAGCATCACAACTGTTTTCAACATTGATAATAATAAGAAATGTTTCTTGAGCAGTAAATCAGCACATTAGATTGATTTCTGAAGGATCATGTGACACTGAAGACTGGAGTAATAATGCTGAAAATTCAGATTTTCATCACAGGAATAAATTATACTGTAAAACAGTTATTTTAAATTGTTACAATATATCACAATATTACTGTTTTTACTCTATTTTTGATTAAATAGATGCAGTCTTGTTGAGCATAAGAGACTAATTTCAAAAACATATTAAAATCTTACCATCCCCCAAGTGTAGAGTTATTTAGTATAATAAAATAGATATTTATTTTTTAATAACTATTTTAATGTGCAGTATTGCATTATATTTTGAAATTTCACTTGCTGTGATGTACTAACAGCAGTCTTTTGTCTTGTCCCACACAGAGGCTGATTTTGTGGGCTCAGTGCTGGTGAGGGAGAGCGTGAGTAGCTCAGTGGGAGATGACGATAAGATTTACTTCTTCTTCTCTGAGAAGAGTCAAGAGCTCAGTCCATACTTCAGTCACAGCAGAGTCGCCCGAGTTGCCCGTGTGTGTAAGGTATGAGGCTTCAGAAGTCACTGTACATGTTCTTTCTCGTCTGCATCTTAAAGCTGGTTAACTGAAGTCTTAAAATTACGGGGTAGAAATTCAGACTCTGGAAAACATGCTTTTCATAGTAAAGTGCAACAAAATGGTTAAGAATTTAATCTTTTCGATGGAAGCAAAAAACAACAAATGCTTGTTTCTCCACAATATAATGATACACAACAATAAGGAGATGGCAAGACATCGTCCTCACATTTGAGTTGCCCTTCCCTGGAAAATAGCACACATACTAAAAAGTTCCTCACCAATGAGTTTTTAAGCTCTAAACTGTTTCATTCTCAGCATTGTAAGGGCTTTGCCCTCAAAATGCTCCTTTATTTGAAATGTGGTTTTCTACAGGTTTCCTAATAGGGTTTTACAGCAACGCTGTTGCCAGGCATCTCACTCTCTAACAGCTCCCTTCCCACGAGACTCGCCTCTCTGTCTCGCTTCTCAACCCATCAGTCTAGCTCTACACACTCAGATCAAAGTGCCAATTGAAAATGTCTGCAATTTCACATCTTTTTCTAGGCTGCTACTCTACAGTGTTTATTTACCATCTGATGTTTTCGTGCACATTTAGTGTGCTGCTCAGTGATCATTGCATATAAGTAAATAGTTTGGCAAAGGCACAGAGCACGTCTTTACGGTCTTAAAGGTCAGGATGTTGGTTGTTTACTACAAAGGACATTTTGTGGTTGATAACTGGCTTGATAGCTTACAATATTACAAGAGCTGCTAGCATACAAAATGAAAATTGTGATTGTATTTGAGTATGTATGTGAATTCAGCTTTTCTGTAAAATAGGTTAAATCCTTCTACTAAATTATAGACTAGTACATATTATATACACAAAATATCTCAGCATGTGAAAAAGGTCTGCCTGTATATTTTGATACTTGAATGTTTTTTGTTTTTTTGAAAGAAGTCTCTTGTGGTCACCAAGGCTATATTATTTGACCCAAAAACAGTAATTTTGTGAAATATTATTGCAGTATAATTATTCAGGTAGGAAACAGTTTTTCAGCTTAATATTTTTTGTGGAATTTTTGTTGATGAATAGAAAGATCAGAAGAGCAGTATTTATTTGAAATAGAAATCTTTTGTAACATTATAAATGAATTTACTGTCAGTTTTGACCAACTGAATGCATCCTTGCTGAATAAAGGTAAATAAATAAATAAATTCTGACCACAAGCTTTTGAATGATAATGTACACAATAGTGGGTCAGATAACAGACTGAATTACATTATAAGCCAGTGTATTGAGGTCGGGGCTGATAAAGTGTGTGAAGCGAGCTGTTTGGACTGAGGGTAAAATCAGCTTCTCTGTGGTAGTTCACACTGCAGGATCACCTTAATGAGTAGATTATTGTTCATTATCCACATGCTACAAGGATCGAATGTTGTTAATGCACACTAGCTGACACTGAGCTGAGGAAAAGCCATAGTTAAGCATAGTAACTCAGCTGTTGTCAGTAACAGTCTGTATAAAGACTAAATAAAAGCTTTCTGTTTCTTCATACTGGTGTAGGCTAGTAATCACTTGCAGTTTTAAATATCCAAAAAGATGGATTGCAATGGATTGTCGTATCAGTGCCAATGCATTAAGCTTTGGTTTCATATCACCATACATCTGCTTCTGAATACCACCAGCTGAGATGATGGCTGATCATAAATCAACATTCAAAAGCTGTTTCCTTTTTTCCACAGTGGAAATGAAGGTCATTACATTATAGTGTCAGTGTTATTACCGGAAACTACATACTGGGGAAACCAAGAATTGTTTTAAGATGCTTTGGGGTCCCGTCAAAGTCATTCTTCCATGAAGATTTATTCTCCTCTTGGGAGGCAGCATGGAAAATTTACTTGATCCCCCTGACGTGATGGGGGATTCCTTTACATACAAAAACCCCATCCAATTCAGTGCATTTCCCTTTCCCACAGTCACACTGGCGATAATGTTAGCTGCCACCAGCCATGCCAAGAGCCAGTGATCCATGTTAAAAGAAATTATACATTTCTTCTACTACTTTTTGGTAAAACTCTTGATTTTTTTCTAATAGTGATGAATAGATGTTATATACATATATACATATATCACCTAATGATAAATATTTTAAATGTTTTTATGTTTACTTTAACTGTTTACCTCCATTCGTAAGTGGCTTTACATGATGAATCAATACAGTAGCACATTTATTTGACCACAAATGCAGTAAAACCGTAATATTGTGAAACATTATTACAATTTAAAGTAACTGTTTTCTATTTTAATATATCTTAAAGTGTAGTTTATCCCTGTAACTGCAAAGCTGAATTTTCAGCATCATTCCTCCAGACTTCGGGGTCACACGATCCTTCAGAAATCATTCTAACATGCTGATTTGCTGCTCAAGAAACATTTCTTATTATTATCAATGTTGAAAACAGTTGTGCTGCTTAACATGTTTGTGGAAACCTTAATATGGTTTCTTTTAGGATTCAGTGATGAATGGAAAGTTTAAAAAACAGCATTTAAAATAGAAATCTTTTGTAAGATTATGAATGTCTTTACTGTTACTATAATCAATTTTATGAATCCTTGCTGAATAAAAATAATTTCTTTTAAAAAAGAAATCTTGCTGACACTAAACTTTTGAACAGTAGTGTTCATGTTAGCAGACCTTACAGATATCTGCTGTTGCATCTTATGATTTTCTATCTGCTGTTCTCTGTTGTTTCTTCTTGTAGAGAGACAGAGGAGGTCTTCTCACGCTACAGAAGAAATGGACCTCCTTTCTGAAGGCCCGTCTGGTGTGTTCTTTACCTGACTATGAGTTTCACTTCAACGTGTTGCGGAGTGTGTTTTTTCTGGAGGGCTCCGGCCCTCAGGACTCGGTATTCTATGGCATATTTGGTCTGGAATGGTAAGATGTCTTTTGTACTACCCTTTTTGCATAATTGCCAATTTATCTTTTTGCAATAGTGTTTCGATTTCATTGTGGGTGTCAGTTACATTAGCTATCTGTCATGATGAAAGTCACTTCTTCAGGTTCTCCTTCTCAGAAGGAGAGCATCTTTCTTAAATGATCCTGGCAGTTGTTTGTGGAAGGTTAAAGTGTTGTGCTGCCGTGCATTCAGGGTGGCATGCAAATGACGCCTCAGTCCATAGCGATTAAAGGATTCTGCCAGGGAGCGTTGCGTCATTTTGCGGTGACTGGCGGGTTTGTTGAAATGGATTTTGTCTATTAGTAAGTTCATCTGTCAACCCTGGCTCGCTCTGGCCGTTTACATCAAATGAGGTGACAGCATTTACAGTCCACCAGGATCATCAGAATGAAAATCACTGACACGTCCTCTAGCTGCCTGGAGCACAGAGCATGTTTTATTCATAAGCAGGTCACGTTCTCTCTGGAGATCAGAGAATTTGTTCAGGACACGTTATAAAGAGACCCGTGAGCCAAGCTTTGACTAGTCATTGATAAAACTGTAAGATGTTGTACTTTGAAGCTCGAGGGCCACATTTCTGTTTTTGTCAGCAAGACAGTCAATCAGTTTCTTTTTATGCAATTGTTTCCTTTCACACATTTCTTCAGAGCTAAACTGGTTATAACACATCGGTCACACACGCTTGACGTCTGCCACTTTGACTGACATGACAGTCTTGACGCCCTGCTGAAACCAGAGGGGCGGTTCTGATGAGCTGCCAGGCAATCAGTCTGTAGGCTGCGGCTGCCTGAGGTGCAAACTGCAAACATATGAACAACAGTGATGAATGACAGGACAGGCAGGACTATAATGTCTGCTATGTTAGAAAATAATTAAGAAGCAGAAGGGGAGAGAGCGCGAGACAAATGAAATGAGAATGAGTGTATCAGCTGAGCTGTGATGGCCTGATCACACTGACCTCTAGCAGGGTAAGGTTGAATGACTGTGGTGTCACCATGTCATCAGTTTGGGTGTAAAGTTTACTTTGACGTGGGTGCTTGTTTTCCTGAGTATTAGGCAATTCTTATTCAGACATCTCCAATAAAAGACCTTTTCTCTTAAAGGAAGTGTTCTCACAAAATTGAAATTTGTATCATATATTATCTACTCATGTTGTTGTTGTTTTTGTGAAACAGTAAAATTAATTATTTAAAGGGGTCATGAACTGCCTTTTTATTATTTTGTACTGTTCTCTGAGTTCCCCTTATAATGTTATCAAGATTTTTACATCAACAAACATCATAATTTATAAGTAATAGGCTATTTTCTGTCCTGTTTTTAACCCCCCTCATCAGAACGCTCTTTTTGAATAGGCGT
>JAUZSZ010000115.1:11449975-11463219 GCA_034780575.1 Labeobarbus marequensis | reverse complement strand
TGTTTCTTTTTGTTAATTAAATTCAACATTCCCTGCATCTTGAGTTCTCGCCTCATTTCCCAGCACGTATCATGACAAATCTAGGTTACTCATTTTAGGTAATGTATTTTGACTACTTTCTAGATTACTTTAAGATTAGTAACTTGCTTTAATCTTGCCATTAAACATACCATATTGATACAAAATCGCCGAGAGAGAAAATACTGTATATTCAAATTTTTTATATCAACATCACACAATGAATTAAACATTACATTAAACCAGGGTTTCCCAAATTGGGCTTAATGTAAGAACTGCAGTGTCTGTGAGTTGATAAGCTAATAAATTAAATAAATTAAAATAAATAAATAAATTTAATCAAATTAGAAAAGTGTAAACTAAATTATTTAAACTTTTGAACATTAAAAATAGGAATATTTTCGGCGTCAATAGCCTCGTGTTTAGTGTGTCGACAAATAGTGCAACTGCGCTCACGGCGACACGAGTTCGATTCCCATCTCGAGATGCTTTGCTGATCCCACTCCCCTCCTCCCAGTGCTTTCCTGTCATCTCTCTACTGTCGTATCTCAATAAAAATAACTTTAAAAAAATAGGAATATTTAATTTGTTTACCAGCACGACATCACGACACATTAAGCAACATCGACCTGTAAATATGCGAATGTGTTAAATTAAATTAAATGAACTAATTGCTTGAGAGGTTCAGAAGCATGGGTCACAAAATTATTTTTATGACATTTTTATGATCATTCAATATTGTGAAAAAGCTAAATAGCATGACAAACAGTAGGATTTTTAGAAAGGAAAATGCAAAAGAGAAAGAAGAATTAGGGAGAATAAATAAAACTGTGTGCATAATATGTAATTGTGTAATTCACAAAAAAATAACTGTAATCTGATTATGAGCATATACTACTGAAATATTACAGCTTGATGACATCAAATCACATCCCTCATATTTGAGTTAAGAAGAGCCGATTTGTTCCTACAATTTTAGTCCGAAGAGTGCATTCAGAGCAACGTATAGGCTTCTGTTTACTCTGGGTTTAGAATGACCCTGGGTCAACTATTTCAAGTGTGAAAAGCCCTTTTTACCCTAACTGCGTAAGTGTGGCTAAAATGTAAAAATATTTTTGGGCGCTGCTGGATGTCAAGGAACATGGTATTGCCATCTGATATAATTATTGTAGCATAGGACCATATAGGTAAAATTATAGATATATAAATACAACTGAGAATTCAGAATCAAAGAGTTCCTCCTCCCACGAACATACATATAAATGGTATAAAAGCTGAATTCATTTACATCTCCTTAAATCAGTGCAGATGTTACGTAACCTCACACACACTTTCCCTTTCATCCAGAAATGTGAGCAACAATCACACATTCATATCCATTGAGTAAGCAGCGGTGTGGCGTTGCATACACGCACATCTCGCTCCGATTTCAGGGGCCTCTAGCACAGAGAGTTTTGAATTACTCCTCTGTGGACATTACAAAGGAGCTGCATTAAGTCTCAGACCTGCGTGGGTGGACGCTTGAAGGTTAAACAATGCAAGGCGCCTTTCTTGCATTTCAGAAACGACTTCCATTCAAAAGTCAGAGGCACATTACAGCCCGACACTGTGGACAATGACAGCGGGCACTGTGCACACCAAGGTTAGAGGTTAGGAGGTCATGCAGTGTCAGCAGCAGAAAGAAACAGACAGGCTATCTGGCAATAAGAGACAGATTATTTTCTTTTGATGCATGTTGGGCATCCTGCAAATGATGCATTTGTGTCCTAATTGGCAGCTTACAATGAAGAAAACTACACAGGGCTTGTTATCAAAAAGTGATGGTAGTGTACAGTAACAAGGGTTTTAGAATGAGAGGGATAGTGTGTGTGGATTAAATATCAGCAACAGGATATTTGTAGTATATGAATGTGTGTATACGGTCAGACGTTCATTTCAGGATATGAAATGGCTGGTGCAGAAGAGAGTTTGTGTCTTCTGGTTATATAATTTCCTTCAGGGATCAGTTTGAGGACATTGCACAGCACTGAAAAATGAATGAGTAAACTCAAGAAATAGAATAGAATAGAATAGAATAGAATAGAATAGAATAGGACATTCCAGTTCACACCAGAAATAGGTTACCTGGGATGGGAGTTATTAGATGGCGACGGGGTGTTCCACCATGACGAGGAGAACGCAGGACAGGAGACCTTACTGGGGAACCACAAAATACACAAAACAGTTCACAATAACTGGATTCAAATTAAAATCCAGATTTTTCACCATCAAGTGCTCACCATATATGAACATGTTTAGACTGTTAAAATCATCCCAAGATGATGATCTCACGAAGCTCAGCTAAAGTGTTATTTTGATTTGAGGTTTGTTTGGTACCATTTATGGAAAACATTTCTTACCAGAGCGGTTTTTAAGTATGTCATAGGCTTCAAGCTCAAAGGGCAAAACCATACTGTCAAAACGGCCTAGATCTGTGGGAGGGATGATCATTCTATATAAAAGAAAGTGAATGTTAAATTAAAACATTTCACACAAAGTACAGTACGTGGATGCATAAATAGTGCAAACGCAGGCAGGAGATGTATGAGTGTATGCATTTCAGAGGCTGAGAGTGAAACACTCCTCACCTAATTTCCCTCAGCAGCAGAAGCTTCTCAGGCTTGTCCAAGATGGCCAGCAGGGGGCGCACCAGATCCTCAACCACACGCTCAACTAGAAACTAAAGAAAAGAAGGAGATGCCCTAGTTCAGCGATTTACTCCTGATAATGTGAACTAGTCACAAGCACTGGGTTTAGAGTCTAAATCTTACCAAATTTGTTTAAAGCACGAAACATGCTTGCAGGTTAGGGCTCACAAGCTGTCAATAAAGGACTACACAATTTTGTAGTAATGAAGTATACGGTCTGCTGATATTTCACAAGTGTTATCCGGATAACTGTGGCATTGTCTTCACTGAAAAAGTTTGGTGTAGAAACTATGTTTACTAGTAATTCCTAGTAAGAATCCGAAAGTAGTGCAGTAAATGTGAATTAAATGTGAATTTATTTTTAAATAGTAAGACTGAGGTATTCTCTTGTAAAACATGCTCTAATAATTTTTGTTTTAATTACAGCTACAATTTTTTACTCTGTGGAGTTCTGTATGATTTGGATAACTTGATCTCAATCATAAATGGCAAGGCAAATCCCTCTTTTGTAAGCATAACCAGCATACACATTGATTAGTCAGAAATATACATAAGAACAGGACAACAGAGCCTTTTCTAGTTAACCACATAAATATTTGGAAAAAGGATAAACCTGTATAAAGTCATAAATGAGATATTATTGCAACCCAGCAGACTTTTAGATGACTCACTCTTTTACAGTGTCTCATGACAGCCGCCACCTCATCCTCGTTGAGCAGTTTGCGGGCCATATCCTCCAACATGGCCATGGTCTCCGGGCTGGGGATGGGGCTGTGCTCCCTCATACCAGCACGAGTCTCTCTGGGAGAACTCAACAGGTTGATTATGGGTCGACCCCACTCTTTACCTGACAACACAAGTGCTAGAGTCAGTCTACGAATCCTGATGACAGCAATTGTCATTTAAAGATCTATGGTTTTGGCATCTTTGGTTCCATGAAGAATCCATTGAAGCTTTCCATTGCACAAAAGTTTCTTTAGAATGTTCTTCACAGAAGGAGAAAAATATTCTTAACTGTTCATTGTAAGGTTATTTAGGGGTCCAAAAATAGTTCCAATCCTGTCCCTGGAGGGCCAACGTCCTGCAGATTTCAGCTCCAACCAGCTCCAACTCATTTGCCTAGAAGTTTCTAGTGAGTCTGAAGACCGTGATTAGCTGGATCAGGTGTGTTTAACTAAAGTTGAAGCTAAACTTTGCAAGACAGTGGCCCTCCAGGAACAGGTTTGGACACCCCTGTTCTATGGCATTACTGCAAAAAGCACATTTTTAAAAGTGAACTAATTGCAATTATGTACAGACAAAAAGACTGTCCAATCTGACTGGCTGACAAACTGTGATTAGCTTGGAGTTTTCAGTGTGTTTCTAAGTTTTGCTGCAGTATGCACAGTAGAGAAGGAAGCTATGCAATTCATCATTAGCTGAGCAAAACCACAGGGGTTGGACTCAAGGCCACTCCAAGGGAATTACTGCAGAACAGTGTACAGTAAAGCAGGCCTTTTAAAGGCTCTGCTGAGTATTACAGTACACGACTTTAAAAATCTGAACATATTTTAAACTAGGCATCTTACAATTATCAACTTTGTAATACACTACCGGACTTTAAAATCTTTGTGATCACAACAAACATGTGCAGAAATGTGGGCCTTGTATCTAGGAGATGTACGATAAATAAAATCAATACCTGTTCTAAAATCAGCTCAAAATATCAAACATGTTTAACATCCTCTGACTGGATGGAATCTGAAGCTATGAGTCTGTGACCATCATACACTCTATGTGATTTTCTATGAAATCAGTCAGCTCAGTCTGCAGCTGCTTTTTAAGGCTTTTTAAAAACTCATGCTGCTTTCCGGCTTTTCAAACGCAAATATCTTCCTCAGCTATTCCCTGGTATCCACAGAAAGTGATCCTCATCAAAATATGTTAAACCACATGTGGACTCACCCGGTTCGTTATCTAAATGTTTCGGGGATTTGGATCTTCCTCTGTGTCCGTCCCCTGTCCGTTTGTCCTTCCTGTCTCTAGAGGACGACCTTTCCCTCCTGCGTCCGCTTTTAAAGAGCAAGCTGACAAATGTTTTGGAGCGCTGCAGGGTGCTTCTCTCTGTTTCTACCTTGTCCTTTTGATGCTTCCTTTTCTTCTGCTTGTCCTCTGATCAACATTCAAGCAGAAACATGTCAAAGAGTGACCTCCAGGCAAATAAAATATTGAATAAATAAATGTTCACAAGGAAAACTTTAACATGCTCAAGTGATAAAATACATGTATTATAGGTGGCAAAGGTTCCAAGTTCAGCCCTGAGCAATGGTGACCCAGAAACTGGAGAATCACTGAGATCACAATCCTGTTTCATCACTACTGTGTCCTCGAGAAAGTCATTTAACTCCAGGTCAATGCAGGACGAGAGCGCTTTTTGGTTGAAAAACAGCTACTCTGAATTCTCATAATGCCTGCATATATATATATATATATATATATATATATGTGTGTGTGTGTGTGTGTGTGTGTGTGTGTGTGTGTAAACATCACCTACTTTTAGGACCTAAAATGTTCTTATAAAGTTTTTTGAATTCATTAAACTTCTTTTCATTTTAATTAGTGTAAAATATTATGATAAAACAAACAAGCAAAATAAATGAAATAAAAATAAAATCAGGATACATTAATGAGGGAACTGTACAGAGCCCCACAGGTGACATTTTGGGGGAAAAATCAAGATATTGTGGCCAATTTGTTCCCACAATTTTTTAATTGGTTCTTCTAAAACTATGTTTTTTAAATTGACAATTTAATTAAATTAAAACATGAAAACATTAGCTCAACATGAACACCATTTAACTACAATGAGGAAACAAATAAATAATAACTGGTCAAGAATTAATATGGGAACTAATTCTTAATTTGTGGCCATGATATGTATTTTTTCTTCTTCATGTTAATAAAAAAGTGCAAAAAAGTTAATGGTTCTAAAATAGGACCTTTTTTTCTATTTTTGATTTGGGGTGAAATATGACCAGGACATGTTTCCGTGAGATTCATCGAAGAAGAACTTGTTATATTAAGATGTGATTGAAGGTACTTGTTAAAGGCCTCAAACCCTCCAGTCATTTATCTCTGCAGTGTGAGGTATTAAGCCTGGCAAATAAAACAAGATGATATACACTTTGCTGTGTGGATTATGAGCATGCATTTCTCAAGGCATCAGATTCTCCAGTCTGAACTGTTAATCTTTCACGGGAAGATCCCATGCAGCAATGCTGATGTATTATTCATTCAACCGAGTTCATTTAAATGCAGAGATACAATGGCAACACACTGCTATATGTTTGACAAACAGACGTAGCAGTGTGACTCTAAAGGTCAATTGCTGGTTTTCGACAACACATTTTCTATTCTGAGCGGATCTTCCACAGCGTGGTGTGTGTATCAAATAACCCAAGATCCTCATCACTGATCTGGTTGTGACCTTGGGCCCCGACACTACAACTGAGATATGAGTTACATCAGTGACACAAACACAGGACAGCCCTGTGCAGCTCAACTCATTTTGACTCACAGCCTTCTGACAGATTGTTTTTTATCTCTTCAAACCAGCCCTACTGTACCTGACACAGTGATGTGACTCTGGGATCGGCGGATGGGTTTGCGAGGCTTGCTGAGAGCCATCAGGACTGCTGTTTTAGGAGAGTCCAAAGTCTCTTTATCCCCAGCAGAGAAGGTCCTTGTCCGAGTTTTGGCAGTCCCACTGCGTATTACTGTGTCTTTTAACAGGACAGTTTCACCAACCGTTCGGCTGGTTTCTGTGGTTAAGACCCTACTAGATCTTGATGTGGCGTCTGGCTCCGGTGGGTCCGTCTGGATGGCGGTCTCTATCCGTTCAGAGATGGGCCAGCGTGAGCAGTCCTCGGTGGAGATACAGACATCCACCATCTCTGAGCTGAATACAGGAGGGAACATGACCTGAGAGAGGCCACTGAGAGAGCTGACCGGCGTCCCGGAGGAGAGAGAGGAAGTGGAGGAGTAGGAGTCTGAACCCTGGGAGGAAGAGGGCTGGCCTCCATTAGCCACTAAGGGGGAAAAATAGAGACTTTCATTTATTAGTTTTAGAGATAAAACATTGGATCACTCAGTGCACTGGAGGTCCTCCACTTCATTAAACTTAAATGCACAGTACTATCTACAGCAAAACTTCTAATTAATATCTTTAATATAAATAAAATTATTTGAATCTTTGACAATTAAGTTACACAGTTATTTCAAGGGAAAAAGAAATCATCATAATTATCATCTTTTTAAAGTAAAATGTTACCAATAAATCAAAATAATAAAATGAAATGGAATAAAACAAAATAAAATAAAATAAAATAAAAAAGCTTATCAAATAAAGCAACAGACATGGTGCCTAAAAGCCTCATAAATATTAAAGTTCTGATGTACTTTTACATCTGAATGAACAATATATCAGTGTTACTAGTGTTAAATATGGAGCAGAATTACATGAGCTTCTGTCCTGCAACCTAAATACCCCCGAATCACCCTGATGTTACAAACATGCAAAATCCCGGACGACTTATCTGAATGTGAACATTACGATCTAATCTGTGGCTATTTTCAGACACTGCCATCCATATTAAATGGAAAACAGAGAATCAGAGGGTAATGAAAAAATCTGGCTTGACATGTGGCCTGTTGGCATTCAGCTTTAATCTGGAGATGGGCCGTCTCAGTGCACACCATCGATTTAATTATGAAAATTGAATTTCTATAAGATACACGTGCAAACAAAGCATGCAACCTATCCATTAATATATTTACTATTAACAGATAAGATGTTAAATAGTGATGTTTGCAGGTAACGGTTACATACATTTATTAAGCCAGCTGTACTCCGCCACCATCTCCTTGTAAGCAGGATATCGGCCAGCCTCCTAGGACAGGATATTACACAAGACATAATCACAGTGAGAAAAGAAGCTACAGCCTTAATTACATTGCATGCAAGTTCAAAAGTCCTTGAGTATAGTTCATTGTGCAAATTAAGTCTAAACAGCCTAAAAATGACTTCAAACAGCATTTTCCACCAGTGAAGTCAGGAGGATATGACCTCATTTCTGATGCCCCAGGTGTATGCTGACCTCACTACAGGCTCTCATAAAGTCACAGTTACTTTGTTACTCCATAAACATAAAACAAGCTTGAACATCATTAAGATGATGGTAGGAGGCAGCCTGATCTGCCTTGCAGGAGAGTAAGCCGCTGTGAGGGCAGTGACGTCATGCGGGAGCTAGATTCAAACAGACTGCAGCAAAGTTCAAAAAACATCCCTTTCTCCTTTTGTTTTGACCCTTGCCTGACATTTTCTCACACTGTCACTTCACTTATCACCAGCAGAGCTCGTACTTACCACCACAAAGTGGCATCAATAGCTAACAAAGCAGGCATTTAGCAGCCCTATATACTTATAGCACCACAGCAGGTTTGATAGAGCCTTGCCATGGGGCAACGAGAAAAGGCCATAAAATGAGGCTTTCTGCTGATTATAACTTGATCCCTAAGGCCTGGTGAATAATGCACACCCGCTGGCTGTTTTTCACAGGTGGAACCTGAGCTCTGCCTGAGTAAAGCGAGCAACCAGGAATGTGACGGCTAAATGCCAGCTGTCTGCTTTGCTATGCTTTCTCACTCCCAGACGCAATAAGAGGCAGTGTTGTTTAACATGCTGTGGAGGCAATTAATATGCCAAAGCACTTTGGAAATCATTTGTCTTGCTGAACTAAAAACTAACATTTTTCCTGATAAACTAAGATGTATAATATACATCAATCTACCTTTTTTAATAGTGTCATTAAAAATGGACACTCGATATTATTCATTTGTAAAAGTGGGTGGGTGTTATTTCCATAAATAAGGCTGATAAAGCTGATAATGTTGATGATCTCAAATGGTCAAATATCAGGTCTATTGCTAAAGTTTTGGTTATTCTTACCTTAATGGTCAGCATCACATGAGTGTGACTCTTTAGCACTTCTACTGCATTGCTGTGTGTGATGTCCTCAAAACTCACTCCATTGGCTGCCAGAATCTGATCCCCCATTTTAATTCCATTTTGCTCTGCCAGGCCACCAGGGTCCAACCTCATCACAAAATTAAACAAATCATCTCATTAATAAAATAAACAATTAACCATCACATATAGACGACAGTTGTCATGACGTTGTCAGACATTGAATCCCTTAAACCCTGGGAATTTTGTCTTACTTTGAGACGTAGATGCCCAGGCCAAATTCTTTGCCACCGCGGATGTTGAAGCCCAGGCAGTAGTCATCTGAGGTTGTATAAAGGTGCACTATTCTGCGTAGGGCTCCATCTGAACTGGCCTCTGAAGGTGTGCGACCACTTTCTTCCACTACCATCCTTCGGTGGATTAGATCTACCCTGCATACATGCATTGATATATGTTTACAAGCAATAAACAAATAAGAGCCACAATAATTTCAGTCATTCTACAAAAAAATAAAGACAGGTTCATCTTTGGAACACAAATTAAGATATTTCTGATAAAATCCGAGAGCTTTCTGACCCTGCATAGATGGCAACTCAACTGAAACGTTCAAGTCCCAGAAATGTAGTAAGGACATCGTTAAAATAGTCCATGTGACATCAGTGGTTCAAACTTAATTTTATGAATGAACAAGAATACTTTTTGTGCACAAAGAAAACAAAAATAATGACTTTATTCAACAATTTCTTCTCTTCCATGTCATTCTTCAACGCACGTTCACGAGAGCACCAAGACGCATGTGTACGTAGAACCCAGCTGCGCTGCGCCTTGCTTAAAAATATGTACGCTGTATATAAAACAGTCTTCGTAAACATGTCTAAAGATTTCAACAGAGAAGATGACTTACAATTTTTTGCCCATCCTTACTTATTCGAATCAGAATATACAGACGATAAACTAAGAAAGACAGACGTTCTACGTCGGAACACATGCGTTGTGGTATTCTCTTGAACGTGCGCATCGAAGACTGACACGGAAGAGAAGAAACTGTTGTTCTGATGTTCTTTTTGTTTTCTTTGTGCACAAAAAGTATTTTCGTAGATTCATAAAATTAAGTTTTAACCCTGATGTCACATGGACTATTTTAACGTTGTCTTTACTACCTTTCTGGGCCTTGAATGTGGTAGTTGCGTTGCTGTCTATGCAGGGTCAGAAAGCTCTCAGATTTCATCAAAAATATCTTAATTTGTTTTCTGAAGATGAATGAAGGTTCTATGGGTTTAGAATGATGTGAGTATGAGTAATTAAGACAATTGATTGACAGCATTAAGGTTAGCCTTTTATAGATGTTTCTGTTGGTAATATTAGTTAATTTTACTCCTGAATATGCATTTCAATTTAATTTCTTTATTGGCACCCTGGAAAGAGATTGGGATGGCCCTCCACCACCTTGGCCCCCTTCAGATTTTCAATTTGATAATCTGGCCCTCAAATTAATCTATTTGAATAGCTCTAGTTGATAGTATGCTGCAGCAGTCTTTCAGACTCCTTCAAGTTCTTTATATCAGAAAAGACATCAGTTCTTTTGTCAGTGAATTTGCACGGAGACAATGCAAGTGGAACAATCAAATATATAAGCATATATTACTTTGTACAGTAAGCTAAATTTAAGCATAAATTCTGTTCTGTTCTGAACACTGGGCATCTGAGCACTGAACATTCTGACTGCAGTGCATTCCACAACAAGGTTAGGTTCTGTTGACTCATTAGCAGTTTTATTACAGAGATAAACTAGTCATTAGATAGTCATTCCAGTTTAGGTGAATTATTCTTTTTATAGTGTAAATAACAGTTATGATGATAACTTAAACACACAATGTATCATTCTAGTGGTGTTTATTATTGCATATTTTTCTCAAAATATTTATTAAAAATAATGGTCAGCAATTGTGTAGTCAACAGCCAATAAAATCTGACTGCAGTACGTTCGGCTCGCAGGTAAGGTTACAGTCTATTACCACATGAATGCAGATGTTTCTGGACAGCCTGCAGTAGGCGTTGACTGTACTCGGTGGGCGTGTATAGGGCGGCGTTAGGACCGCGCGATGTGCCGGTAGGGAGGCATCGCAGTTAGAGCAGCAGCTGAAGTGGCAGACAAAGACACGGAGCTCAGCGCGACCCTGCAGCATCCACGCCCACCCACACACACTCACACAGCAGCAGCAGAAGCTCACTGTACCACTGGTAAGTCAAAAACGGTATACTTTTATTTTGAAAGAAAACGTGTTGTATAAATCGAAACGTATTGTCATGTTATTATGCTGACGTTTAGTGAGTAACTTTAATGTTAGAAGTGTAGAGGCAGAGTAATGTTAGTGGGTGAACAGTCAGGTGGTTTCAGGTTCGAGGCAGCCCTAATCTATCTATCTATCTATCTATCTATCTATCTATCTATCTATCTATCTATCTATCTGTGTAAAATGTATATTAATACATTTTACTACAACATTGTAATGATTATAAAACATTATAAAATAGGTTTAAATAAGATAATTGCAAAAATTATATAAATACATAAAATAGTAGTATATTTTATTATAAAGTTTTAGGAGGAACCATTTGCCCTTGTCAAAACATTTTAAAGCGATGTGTGCAGGATTCCGAATCTGAAACCTATACTAATGGCATCAAATAAGAATGCTCTAAGAGTCAATTAAGATATTATGTCTAAATGTAAATGAAATTAAACTTGAATTAAGATTTTATTATTATTATTATTATTATTATTATTATCATCATTATTATTAATTCAAAGACTTATATTACATGTTGTTTAATTTTTATTATAGCTAATGGAATAATGTCTTGTTACTGGACAGTTAAAGGAAATCACAAAAGAAGCTGTAGGAGTTGTAAAATCCTGAAAGAGTTTTTTTAATTTCTTTTAATATTAATCCTAATAGAATCCTAATAGTCTTAGCAGGAGCACATATCTAAAAGATCTGATTTAAAATATATATATATTATAATCTTACAAGAAAATTCTTATTAGGATCCTTTTGGGTTAGTTCCAAATTGTGAATTCAAAATGATTCAAATGACTATTGGTAGCAAATGTGAGCGGAACTTTATTGTCTCTGGAAGCCTCAAATTGTAGGGTGCTTTTCTGTAATACTCAGGAGGTTGCACTTTGTGTGAGTGTGAGATACATGCCCCTTACTGAATTTGCTGTAGTGTAGCATGTGCCAAAGAGACACAATGAAACAGGCTTGCAGAGCACTCCGAGTGGGTGGATGTGGGGAGTGGGGCATACAGACTTGCCCCTGGAGACCATTTGCTTTCACTATGACCAATTTTATCAGTGTGTGTGATTCAGTGAGTGATGTGTTACTGGACTCTATACACTGCAGCACAGTGTGACATCAGAATTTATTACCCAACAAAATCTCTTCAGTACAGTGGGCAAGTTTGAACCTGTCATCTTGAAACAGCAGTATACAAACAGCAAACACAACTGGCTTGTGAATACCTCCAAAACACCACTGGAGGTCTTTCTCTTACAAAATTATTTTGTTATTATTTTTTATCTTATTTCATTGACAGCATGGGTGGAATAACATTTGTAATAACGTTTGTAATAATAGCAGGAATCACATCTACACAACATAATAACTAGTTAACATTGCAGTGCTTGCTTTTAAAGTAACTGTTTACCCAAAATGTGTATTACTTTCTTTCTTGTAGAAAAAAAACTAAAAAAAAAAAAAAAAAAACAATAACAAGATGTTAAGCAGAAACCAGCAGCTTTTTCAGGGGGGAAAAATGAATAGAGACTGGGGGTGTCAAGCTTTAAATAAAGGACAAAAAGCACAATCATAGAAGTCCAAATGACTTATATACTATATTCAAAACCTCATGAAGCCATACATTAGCTTTGTATGAAGAACATGTATGCCATTTGTTGAAAATCACCATAAATTCAAATGTCATTTGTACGGAGCTAACAGCTTAAACATTCTGCTAGCATTTTTTTTTTTCCACAAGGAAGAACATGGGTTAGAAATTAGTAATTAGTAAATGATGACAGAATTTTCAGTTGTCATTTCTTTAAAGTGCATATATCCTAAACTCAGTACAGTGTTTTCTCCAGTGCTGTCATGAACTGGCATATCTGGATGACACTAAGTGTCTTGCTGAGTCAGTGGATCACAGTTGCTGTGTTGTGGTGTATGAGAGTGCATTTGAGTGTAGGAGCCCTTGTGTCAGCTGTGAACCGGGCCCAATTCCCCTCTGCAGGACTAATGGCCATAAAAAAGCACTCAAGGTGTGTAGTGTGTTTGTGTGACCACAACAAGGATGTAATCCGATTTTGTTACTGGTACAGAGGCACAGGATTAGACAACAACAGACCCATAAATCAGCACAAATCTGTGGCCACCACATTTTACACAGACTTTTGTAATCAGACCTTGGATTGCTCTTGAATGTCACATCTGAATATGTGTTTGTGTGCAATATCAAATTCTTTAACCGGGGGG
>JAUZSZ010000115.1:10384479-10395206 GCA_034780575.1 Labeobarbus marequensis | reverse complement strand
CATCAGCTATGATCCATCTTTATCTGTCTATATCTAGCCATACATACCCACCGTATCTATCTATCTATCTATCTATCTATCTATACCTCTATTCATATCCATGTATCTCTATCAATATACCCATCAATCCATCTGTATCTAATCATATCCATATATATGTATCAATATTCCTCCATCCGCCTCCCTCTGTCTCAC
The DNA here is from genome assembly GCA_034780575.1 of Labeobarbus marequensis. Lineage (NCBI taxonomy): Eukaryota > Metazoa > Chordata > Actinopteri > Cypriniformes > Cyprinidae > Labeobarbus > Labeobarbus marequensis. Next base: position 10,395,011 of record JAUZSZ010000115.1, on the reverse strand, counting down.
TATCCCTGTTTGTATTGTCTGTCTCTTTCTATTTATATGTAAGCAAACAAAACAGATAAATGTTTCAGTAAATGTAACTAACAATAAATGAAATGAAATATATTGCACATTTGACAGCTGAAACAGGGTTGACTGTGATATGCCTACTTGGGAGTTTCAGTAATAATGAATGGCATAGAGCGGGTCATGTGACCTAGGCTGATCTAACACGACTTGGCTTTAGCGCAGCTGTTCCTGCGACTTCCATTTGCATCACTGGGGAAAACTGTACTCCATAGCGAGCACTATTTTTAGCTTCACCCAGGGAGCCGAAAAAAAAGAAGAAAAAAAAACAAAAACAGTGAATCCGAACATGCTCCGTTTCCCATTGGCTATTTAAATATCTGTACAGTCAACAAATATCACAGGGTGACCATTTCACACTACAACATCATCAAAAAGATCCCTCTAAAATAAATACAGCTTAAATACAAAGCAGAAGAGAGAGTTACACACCTAAAATTACATAGGCAAGGCAAGTTTATTTATATAGCACATTTCATACACAGTGGTAATTCAAAGTGCTTTACATACTTTGCCTGCTTATCTAATTTCAAAATGACTGCAACAAATTGGAAGGTGTCTGAGAATGTGCCATACTCTTTACACGTGCTGTACAGAGATATTCATTTGCCAATTTAAAAATGATTGTTTGGGGATTATACTAAACTACTAAATCGTATAGTATACTAAACTATACTATACTAAACTATAAGGTATTCTTAAGTCAATTCCAGATTGTCAGATCTCACCAGTAATCAGCCCCAAATACCATCAGGGGTCTACAACAAGACCTATAAGGTAAAGGGGACCCCTGAGAGCAATCAGCACCTACAAGAACTACGCAAAGATGCAGGCAAGACCATCAGACACTGACTGACACAACCAGGTCACCCCATGCTAAAACCACTTAGTTCAAATGGGAAACTTTATAGAGAGTGATGGAAAATGAAAAGGCTGACACAGGTCTTCCAGATCCACACCCTCAAGCAAATCATTATGATCACAGACAATGAGTACAAATAGAGTTTGATGAGATATGTGGACATCCTAAACAACAGTAAGATCAAGAAGAACATAAGCTGGTGGAATAATAATGAATTCAGAGAAAATAGCAAGTCAACATCCTCTGATGGTCTTAAATCAGAGCACGAACCCTAATTATAAATCAGAGGGAAACCATATGTTAAAACAATGCTGTTCTGCCCCCTAAACCTAAAATCTGATTGGTTGAGAATGAATGTTGGTCCATGAACAACAAGGACACTGATCCAAGACCATGTCCTACATGGGTAAATCACATTAAGCATGGAGCCAAAGAGGATCATCAGGAGAACAGATAAATTAAAAAATAAAGAGAAATACATCCATTATTTTTCAGTGAACTGCTCCATTAAGGCAGAATCTTAACCCTTGCTTCTGCTTGATTCAGGTTTGGAGCTTAAAGCAGGAATGCCATGGGCTTGATTTGAGGATTACACAGGTATGAGGCAACATAATCTATGCCTCTGGTTGTACGTGCCAGACTGTGATGCCAGACTATTTATATTATTATTATTCAAGAGCATCTTATCTCATTTCACACTCACACCAGGTCAGTAAAATAACACATCTAGTGTGGAAACATGAAGCCTCAGCATGGTACAAATCCCAGCCTTAACCACGAGATATTATTATGGCCAACATAACCCTTCATTGTTACACGTGTTCCCATCTCCACTAATGACATGAGTGGACATTGCTAAATGGATAAAGCAACTAGAAGAGAAAAGGGTTGACACTGTCATGATATATTGATAATATACAATATATCGATAAGAATCAATATTTTATTTTCATGGTCAAGCTCAAAGTTTTCTGGTGGGTTTTCCCACAAAAAAAAGAAAGAAAAAAAGTCAAACTAATAAAAAACGTATAAAGCAAAAATTGATACTTGTATAAAATCAAATAAATTACTAAATGCTAAACTTAAAATAAAAAACATACTGGTTTTCGTAATTTTTCATAATTTTCTATCATTGCTGACTGTGGGTGTGTGGGTGGGTGTGTGTGTGTAAATATGGTCCTTAAATATTCAAAATCAAATGTGAATTCATACAGTGTTAATAACTAACACTTTAAAAGAAGGGCAATCAAAGTCATATCTCCAGTCATATAAGCTTCTACAGCATTCATCTAACTATGATTAGAAGACTACAGGTGACACATACAAAGCATGAAGGTGGACGGTAAACCGGTAGTTTCTGCAATAACCAAATCCAACAAATATTCAGGAGAACAACTGAAGTCTGCAATGATTTTAACTAAGGCTGTCAGTTTAACACGTTAACTTAATTAGTTACAGAAAAAATGCGATTAAAATATTTTATCGCATTTAACAAACTGGCCCCGCCCCCAGATCTGTACTTCATCTTACATTGCATACAGTTAACAGTTGACAAATATGATGCAGAGCAACAACTCCATAAATGCAGTTATGCCCTAAAATTCAAGATATTGTGGCAAAAAATGCCCCTGTATGAGTTTTTGTCTCACATTTATATCATATGATAAGCTATATAACACACGAGCAGGAAGAGCAGTCTTAAGTTACACGAATGCTGATTTTGTCCCGAATATCACGAGTTTAAATGCAATTTGATGTTGATGTAGAAGTTGATGTTGTATTATATTTTAAACACAATAAGATGTGTTTTTGCTCAATTTTGCACAGAACATATTACCTTTAAAGCCATAGCAGAACTGTTCTGTATCTGTTCTGCAACACAGCGGTGTTTAGTTTCTGAATGAATCAGCAGTTTAAACGAATCGAGTGAAAGACATTTACTGCCAACTGCTGGCAGACTTACTTTCTTATTTAGCGTATCATTTCATTAAAAATAAAAATAAAAATAAAAAATATTAAAAGTTTTAAATGTTTCTTTTATGTTCCAGAGTTTATGTGTAATAACTTTTATGTTGAATCAAATAAAATATTTCTTTCTAAAGATACAATTTGATACTTTTTCATTTAACACAAAAATAGCTTTAAATAATCTTTTGTGGGAATTCTCAGTCAAATTTAGATTAATTAATCGACACATCATGTAATTAATTAGATTAAAAATTTTAATCGACTAATAGCCCAAACTTTAACACAACTGTTTGGAAGCGCCTGCACATTGCCATTACAGCTCAAGAACTCTGAAAACCTGACTTAGGGAGCATCGTTCTCTCATATCTCGCCTAAAACACGAGCCAAACACTGAGGACGTGCTGCCTGTGCATTAGTGCTACTCTGCAGAGCATCCAGGCCACATGTACTACTGTTCTCGACATGATTCATAACAGTGTCCCATTGATACATGGTTATCAGCCCCAGTGCTCTCAGATAAAGACACATCCTCCCATGAATGGTGCGGTTTCCCAAGGTCAGGACTTGGATCTCTGCTTCAATAATGTTCGCTGATGATAAACATGTACTAGTCAACATAAAAGTCTGTTGTCTTGGTCCATGTTGTGGATCCCTGCTGGAGCATCTGTGGTGGAATAATTGAGACCAGAGGGCTTTGGGAGAATCTGACCTTGTTTTCCAATGCGTTTTACCTGCCAGCAGCAATGGCAGCTTGGAAAACGAGCAGGATCCAGTGAACACAGACAGGCAAATGACGAGAGACTCAAGCTCTATTGCTTGGAGGAGTGGAAAGACCTCTCTAAACCTTAAAAAAATATCCCATCAGTTAATGTGAAGGATGAAGCAAAAGTGAGAGCCTGAATGGTGTGGTGAGACAAGTGAAATCACCTCCAAATAACATCAGTACTGTTATCATTCAATTACATCCACTCATAACGCTGATGTATTCGTAAAATTACTGTCCTCATTAGAAGCTAATGATGCACTGCGCCTTTAAGAAAACACTGCCTTAAATAGCAAGCAATAAAGATCTTCACAAATTATCTCTGCAATAAACCAACAATCAGGTCATTCAATTCTGTTCCTGACAGGAAGAAACTCTTTCCTCAGACACTTTAACATGAATGTATCCCTGTGATGATCAAGGAAGACCAATGAACAGACAGTTCATCCTTCTTAAAGGACAGATGATGCATGACATGAACACAGGTTATTTATTTATTATTTATTTATTTTTTAATACATAATATAGTGTGAGTGGTGCTTGCATTAATTTCTGCCATATTTAATCATTTAGATTTACATCATTTAGCAGATGGTTTTTATTTCTGTTTTTAAAAAAACAGAAAAACAGAATTAAAATTGTTTTTAAAGCACAATTAATCATACAGAAGCCAACAATATTAGCCATAAATTTCAGAAGTAAACCAGAGTAGAACAAAAGCTAGCGCAAACGTGTAGCTGGGTAAAACTTAAGAACTTGTATTTGATTACAAATTAGTTATTTAATTTAATTCCAAGTTGATTAAGTTTATCATAAATATAATCACAAAGAACTAGGGATTGTATTTTAAAAAAACACACACATTTAAACTCTGCATGGATATCTACATAGTAAAACACTATCAAAATAACTCATGATCAAAATATTTTCTATTTATTAGCAGGACGTGGTAGGGCCCTGATTTTCGTGACGCGGAAAGCGGACAGAATTGTGGTCATAAAAATGGAATTTACTGTAAGCTAGATATACAGTAGATAACACAGAATGTCACAGAAGTAGGCGAAATCTAGATGAATAACTCAAAAGTATAACTGTACACTTAATCAAAACGCAAAATGGACTACTGTCTGTGAACACAAACCTGCAAAAAGGCTATTGAAATATGAAGTGTGCATGTTCTATATTCCCTCTGTGTGAATGAGATGCGCAGTTTCATCGTTCATCTTTGTTTGCCAAAAAAAATCAAAGGGATTGTTCAAATTTATTGTGGTTATGTTTTAAAAGATAAGTTAAATTTGATTACTGTTTTGATAATACATTTGTATTTACCTCTTCTAAAGCACCCCCCATTTTGGCATGGGGACATAAACCACAAAACACTGAATCCAAAAAATTGAAAAGACAATACAGAACTTCAGAAAAACTAAAACATCACTATTATTGTTAAACATTTATTACTTTATTCATTTTTGTTTGTTTTGTTTTATGAATTCAAATGATTAGACACTGTATTTTTAATTATTAAAATGTATTTACATTATTGAAACCAGAAAAAAATGATTTTTTTTTTCAAAAAAATGAAAAAAAAGCAAAAAGCATAAAACCAAAAATAAAACGGAATTTGGGAAAAAATAAAACTGATTTCATAGGGCCCTGAAGAGCCTTCAAAAGAAAATCTCCCATTTACTAACACTTACAGGCGCACATCTTTGATGTTAGTGTTCCTACAATTTGCTCTTGATTTCTCTCTCTCTCTCTGTCTCTATAACCCATCCATTTTGAAGTGCAACTCCATTTTTGCTCCTGCTGAAGAAAAAGAAAAAAGAAAGAAAACACCACTTTCACTGAAGGGCACGGCTCCAGCAAATGTGTGTATGTGTGTGCTTGGTGCAGTAATTGGTTCCCATCTCTCGCAGGGTGAGATTTGTGTCAGGTTAGCTCTTCTTTATATCAGAGACCTCAGAGAGTGGCCAAATCTCCACACCATGAAACTCATATCTGGGTTTCCAGCTCCTCTATCAGGTTCAGTGAGCACAGCACTGTATGTTACATGACTTTAGACTGACCTACACTCACTCACATATGTGCAGCATTTCATCAACTACACATGACTCCCATGGTATACACATTGGAGGTATTGTTTCTTTTTCATCGGATAGCCTATATTGTGAACAAATTAAAGTCTAATGTCACATGTTGTGCTCTGTCGTGAACATTTGAAGAAGACATCTAAACATGTTTTATATAATGCATCCTGACACACATCAGTATTGTAATCCAAGTTACCATGAGATGCTTGTGCTGTCAATCTAGGCGCAGTGACTGAGTGCTCTCCCCACCAAACACAACAGTCTTTTCCAGCGCTGTCAATCAAGAACAGACACACACAAACCCCTCAAGCAACCGTAATGAGCCTCTCCTCTGATGTCAGTATTACGCCAATCTGACACAACCATCTTCAAGCACCTGCAATGAACCGGCAGCCAGGTCAACCTTCACAACAGCTCAAAACAGGACCTGCTCACAGTCAAAGGAAGTTGACCTGGCATCTCTCTGAAAAGAGTGCAAGTACCCGTCTACCCATCAAACTGGCTTCAGACAGTCCGTCCTTTGCAGATCAATGCCTTTCCCTATGAACGGCATACAGAAAACGTTCTTCTCCCTGAATTTTTTAAAATGGCAAAGTTTAAAGGTAAGCCTATAAATATATAAGCGGTTCAGTTCATTCTCGTGGATACTGGGCTGGATTCTCAAGCGTTTACTCATCTATGGACAAAAACCTATTTCAGGGCCGATTCCACACCTTTAAATATTTTATGAAAACAAACAGTAGCATGCAAGACATATGTGTCTGTACACTTACAGCGGCCCATCTGTCCTGCATAGCTTCATTCGCTGACAGAATAAATGTGAATTATTTCACTTTCAGTTTTCTTACTAGATATACACCATATTTTCTTTAGTGAGAGGAACAGAGTAAGTAGCACTTGTACTGTGGATGTTACAAGTGCTTGCAACATCTAAATCTATTTGAACAAATAAAACAATCTTGACATCTCACAGAACACCCACATACTCAGTTTAAAAACAAGTTATCCTATAAAACAGCACCAGCCTTTTAAAAGAAAATAAACTAACCAGGTTTGATGCAGCCTCCGTGGCCATTAGGTGTGTAAATCTTTGGATTGACATCAAATCGATTTAATTCACAATTCAATGGTTCTCAATTAAATTCAACAGCATTTTTTATTTTAATTCAAAATGATTCAATTCAATTCGACATGATAAAATACTTCCCCAAATGTGTCTTGTAAAAGAAAAGACAAACTACTCCAAATCCACGGGTAACTTATAATAAAGGCAATAATAAAATTTCTTAAATATACAGGCTACTTAGCAAAAAAGAATTTGAACAATACACAAACATGGAGCTCATCCAAAACAGCTCAACTTGTTTGGATGATGTCTTTTTGTATTTTTTGATACATGGATGTTTTGGTTGCATAGACTTTTATTGATAACAAAATGAGAAAAATATCTTCATTTGTGTTCTGAAGATTAACAAAAATCTTGGAACAAATGTGGGTTGAAATGACATGAGGGTGAGTAAATGACAATTTTTATTTGTGGATGATTTATTTTTTGACGCCATTGTACAGATGTGTCACTAAATCACTCAATTTATTAAATGCCTCCACTAAGGTGCTATTCATCTTAAATCATACTTGAGAACATGATCATCAGGTTTCACACAAACACACATATGCCGCTGTCAAATGAGGGACAAAGCAAATACTAAGACTAATATATTATACTAATACATAATACTAAGATAACTTGTAATTTAAAAAAATCTATTAAATAAGCAAAATGATAAATAGAAACGTTCACTTTTCAACAACTATGTAATTTTAAATACTGTAACCTACTTTAACAAACTGCAATTCAAATTTTAGCATTTTAAATTAATTACTGACTAATGCTAAATAGCCACTGAAAAGACAATTCAACACTGATGCAGTTGAATTCACAGGATATTTAATTTCTGCATGAAGAAAACTAATGAAATGCTACACGGCTAAAGTCATATCACGTAAAGGCAGCTACATGTTTCTTAGCACTTGATCCTGCCAAACCCATCATAAAATACACAGAACATCAATATGAAAACGGCACAACTGTGAATGCCCCTCCAGCGAGTCCAGGGCCAGGGTGACAGACAGAGCGCCGATTACTACACCAGACCCAAGCAGCTTTCATTACTGCTATCTATGCTGATGCAGTGTTTTGTCCTCTGATGGATGAGCTAAAGGATAAGTATGGAAGTGAAGGATTAGGCCTGCACACAGGATAACAGACTGTCATTTGAGGGGCAGGCACATATGAAGGAAAGCCATGGACAGATATTACTGAGGGACACAGAAGGAGCCCCAAGCTCATTACTTGGGGAACACTATCCAGGTAGTAGCTCTCCAACTGGAGCCAGATGAACAGCAATTACAACTGTTATTAAAACCATGATTTTTAACAATAATCAGATATGGGATTTAGACGCTGATGCATGGACCTCATATCTATCATACACTTCTGCATGTTTAGTGGAGAATGTATTTCTTGACAACTGTAATTTCCTCCTCAGATTAGCATGTAGCAGTTTGAGAAGAGATGTTATATGAAGAGAGTTATCCATCTTTTTGGACTATTAGTCATCAAATCCTTTGCAAACACTACAGTTGGTATTATGATTGTAGGCACGGAGTTGCACCTTTAATTTAACTGTGCTAATGAACATGCTCAGATCATCATTTCAAGTTTATTTCAATTCTGATGAGACAAAGTGGTGAATGTTGTTTACTTAGTAATTAGTCCATCCATTTTATCAGTTTGACTCACTCATGCTTATTTGTGGACCATTATTGAACATGACAAGCAGGCGTTATCTCACTGACAGGGTAATCAGACAATCATAGTAGTGAGGTGGCAATGCCTCCACCCACATGAATGTTCACATGCATTTTGTAGTCACATTTAACTTGTGTCTCACAGATTTCAGTTTCCACCCTAATCAATCAAGTGTCTTGAGTTGCCCATTCCAGCTTTAAAGTGTTGTCACATTTACTGTAGGTCAGTTTGCTCTGTGCTCCAATCATTCCAATAGGAATCCAAATGTTTTCAGTTTCGCATAAGACCGAAAATGTTTCCCCTCACAGATTTCGCTCATATTGAAGTAGGTCACGTGAATTCATTGCACTGCCCGACAGAACGCTGCTGGATTTGAAAGTGACTTCTGTATGAGCTGTGCTTCATACATGGCAATGATTTTGACAACAGACAAATGGGGCCAGATTTACTAAGGCAAATTAGCATTAGAGCGCAATTCCATAAAAGTGGGAATTCTGCGTGATTTACTGACAATGCGCACATTAAAAATCACAAACGCAGCCAGATCATTTCCACAATAACCAGCATAATCTACCAAGAGCAGAGGAAATTACCACCTGCGTTAAGACATGCTTTTTTTTCTGGGTGTTAAATAATGGTGTAACAACGTTAGTAAATCGTGTCACGTGATTCATTTTAATACTCTCCCCTCCCATACAGTACTACTTTAACGCCAAAAGATGGTTTGCGCTAGTGCAAGCAGTTAGTAAATCTGGCCCATGGACTTTTTTGGCATGCTAAATTTTCCTAATGTGACTTCTATGAGAGCTCAAGCAGCTCAAATGAGATGTCACCTACCTCTCAAACTGTGTGTTACTTCAGAAAATTGAGTGTTTTATACATTATTTTATCTCATATTTCATAATGTTTTTCTACTGCTGATTATTTTTTCCTCCTTAGAGAAAAATGCCTGTGGTGTACATCTCATTCCATCCTTTTAAATACTGACCGAAGTTGAAAAGCTTTTTATATCATTAAACTGACATTTCTCATAACAAATGATTCCTTCTGCCAGAGGCTGGCTAGAAGCGTAACACAAGATTCAGATAAGGCGCCTTTGAGTCACAGGATTTCTTCATTTTAAATCATTTGGTTTTAGGCTGCAAATGCCCTCTATTCCTCCTATTAGCTACTGCTTTTGCTCTGATCCGATTTTATAAACTAACACGGCACACTGCAGTTTTATTTGTTTCTTAATTTCCACATTTTACATATTTTTCCTCTGAATATCACTCTGGAAGTGTGTACCAAGCAGAGCGGGCTGCCAGTGTGATAGGTCAGTGCTTTGAGGTGAATTGAGCAGTGCTCTGTGGAGTGTAAACTGGGCCAAGGGGATAGTCTGAGGCATGCTGCCTTCAGCTCTGACTTCATCACATTAGTTCACTTTCACTCATTCTACATACTGTACGACTTACTCGCTGTTTCCTCTGACAATAGACTCATTTGTCGACCCTTATTATTATTGTCAGTGCAATTTGACTCAAAATAACAGACAGATCGCTTTTCTGAATAACGCTATTTAACTGGTGATAAAGGTAACTGTCTTTAAAATAACATTGGAGTTAGAATTTATTTTAATATTTTCTGTTTTTATTTTAAAATTGTAGTTTTAATACGGTTTTTATAAAATTTTGGTTTTCAGTTATAGCTTGAGTTTTAGTTATTTCAGTACTTTAACTTAAACTAAAAGAAAATGAGAAATACTGCCTTGGTTTCTATCTGAAATAAACTGTGTTTTTTTTTTTTTGTATATTTCACTTTTTTAACTTAAGGTTTATTTTATTTCAAGTAATGAAAATGTTTTTATGCTTTTAGTCTTAGTTAACGACAACACTATAAATACTGTATATACTATATATGTAACGGTTTGCTTGCTTGGAGAGACGGGAGGACGAGAAGGTAAAACAAAATACAACATTTATTAAATGAAACTGA
>JAUZSZ010000115.1:10202563-10214458 GCA_034780575.1 Labeobarbus marequensis | reverse complement strand
TATATATATATATTTATAATGTTTTATCAAATATCTTAAAAAACTATAAAAAGCTATAATGTACTCCATGACAGCTAGAAATTCATAAATGTATATTTACTGGAAAACAGTGATGCAATGTGCAATATTACATCTCAACAAATAGCTGTGTTTTAACTGCTTTTAATATTTTAAAATGTAGTTAAATATAAAAATGTCATGTTTTCATGTTTTTGAAAGATGTCTCTTATGCTTAGTCAAAAATACAGCAAAAACAGTGATATTGTGAAATATCATTACAATTTAAAATACCTGTTTCTATTTTAATATATTTTAATATGTAATTCATTCCTGAGGTCAAAACTGAATTTTCAATATCATTACTCCAGTCTTCAATGTCACATGATCCCTCAGAAATCATTCTAATATGCTGATATGGAAACATTTCATAATATTATCGATGTTAAAAACAAGTGTGCTGCTTAATATTTTTGAGGTAATGCATGTATTTGAAACTGAAATATCTTTTATAAGATTAAAAATGTGTCTTTAGTGTCACTTTTGATTGATTTAAATCATCCTTGCATAATAAAAGCAATAATTTCTTTCAAAAAATTTATAATTTCTTTTTTATCCATTTGGCAATCAAGTGTTGTCCTGCATATCACTGTTTTTGTATTTTTGTTCTCCAAGTTTTGCAAGTGTTGCAGGTTTTGTGCGCACGCCTCTCCTTTTTTTTTTTTTTTTTTTTTTTGCATCAGCAAGGGAGCGTGAGAGAAAGAGATGCGGTTATGTGAAGTGTGATATCTGTTGTTGATTATTAACGTTAGCTTGAATATGTTTAGCACTGCATTGCATCCTGTGGTGTGTGATCTCAGCTGCTCCGAATAGCTGTTTATCATGCTTGTTTACAAATGAATGCCATATTTCGTTTTCTAAAAGTGGATTTCTGTGATTTACAATCTATGTTAATGAACCAACAGCTGTCAGGAAAGACTGTTCAGCGTTCTGTTGCCAAGCAGTGGGGGCATCGCAGCTTGAGAGTGACGTCTCAGAAACGCAAGCTAATGGGACTCTGATGTATTGACATGTTCTACATATTAAGACTCTCTTTTGTTTTAAATTCTCTTAACTGCCAGCAATTTCTGCCTTATTACAAACATCTGCTTGGGTAGGTCTGCACTTCCTCTGAGAAAACTCTCTTCAGAGAAATTTTCATATTTCAGTGCTGCTAGGTAATTACATGCAATTGTTATGGTCACAGTGTGCTCTTAAATTGCTCCTCTCCTCCACAGTCTCACAGGCAGAGGCGTCTCTCTCTTATGAGAAAATAATTCTACCACCGTGTGTGTTAAATTTATTTTTTATTGCCCTACTATTCTTGGTTGCATAGACAGCAGCAAAAGTGTATTTGAATGTAAATATATACATATTTATTTATTTATTTATTTATTCCCACACACAATTTTTTATAAGTAAAAATGTTTTTTTTTTTTTTAAAAAGCTTTTTTTAATCAAAATCAATAATAATTTTAATTTGAATAATATTTTACATATTTTTAAAAATAATTTTGTTAGTTTTAGTTTTAAACTTTTCATGAATTTTAGTTTAAATATTTAGTTTAGTAAATTTTAGTTATATAACACAATATAACATGGAACTTTGACATCTTTTGAATTACACTCCAGATTGAGCAACATTACATGGCAACTGCAAATATATAAATAAATAAAAACTATTTATCTTGTGCTGAGGGCATGTGTTGCTACCAGTTACAAAATCTCCTCATTGAGAATGAACTGGGAACTCATGGTTACTGCATACTCCGTTGGAACACGAATGGCCTTAACTGTGTAAAACACTCACAGGACATCTAGTCGTATTTTAGTGTAAAGTAATACTGTTTTTACAGTCATACAACTATTTAAGGGTTAGTTCACCCAAAAATGAAAATTAGCTCATGTTTTACTTACCCTCAAGGCATCCTAGGGGTATATGACTTTCTTCTTTCAGATGAATCCAATCGGAGTTATATTAAAAATTATCCTTGCTCTTCCAAGCGTTAGAATGGGAGTAGGCGGGTGTTTTTGTTCAACGGTTCAAAAATAGTCAAATAAAGCACACACATCCATCATAGAATGTGCCTCACATGGCTCAGGGGGGTGAATAAAGGCCTCCTGTAGCGAATCGGTGTGTTTTTGTATGAAAAATATCTATATTTAAAAAGTTATACTTTTTTCTCACTTTTGCTGACTGTCATACATGCAAGAGGATGTCAGGATGCTTTGAGGGCGAGTAAAACATGGGCTAATTTTCATTTTTGGGTGAACTAACCTTAATTCCTTAATAAAATCTTATATTGTGCATAGTTCATGTTTTGCATCACATCCATAATAAATAGAAGTATTCTGAATATACTGCTTGAGAATCAAAATGACAGGTCTAATGAGACTGATTTGATTTAATGGGGATTCAAAATAAGGAGTGGCTGAATTTGTATCATCGTACGGTGGTTGTGTTCACACACTGCCAATACACATTTATGTCTATACACCATGTAAAAGTGGATTTTGCATAATAAGTTCCCTTTAACAGCAGCATAAACCTAAGCTAATTTTTGCATGTTAATGATTTACGAGATTCGCAAACTTCTCAACCCTTCCAAATACCCTTCACCATGTTGTGTTGAATCTGTTCAGTCTGACGAAGAGACACTGAAGAGTCAGTAAAAACCCTGAATCCAGCACAGAGAGGTTCAGTGAATGTAGAGTAAAATGTGTGTAAGTGTGTGTGTTTTGAAGACACTCTAGAAGGACAGAGTGCCATCCTGCCAGTCCAGATACACTCCTACTCTCTTGGAGGAGTAAAGGACAGGTATGTCAGTGCTTTTTTTGTTGTGCCATACAGTGCAAATATCACCAGAACAATCAAGGCTCCAGGACTTTTCATTGAACTCAAACCTACAATCGTCACTTCCTCCTTTCTTGCTCATTTCTTTATGTGCCACTGATATAACAGCTCCCCTCCACCCGCTCCATTCAACCTCCCAGTAGCAGCGTCCCGACAGACTCTCTCTACACACAACCTGAGGAAAGAAATCAAATCTGTCTGGATGATCAGGATATGACTGCTGCTCCTCCAAACGTGTCACCTTTCTGTTCTCCTCAGACAGACAGAGATAAACGTTTACTGTGTTGGGATCCAGTGTGAGATCACAGGCATCTGGACACAATAAAAGAACATTTAAAACACAACAAACCAAAGACAAAAGTCGTGTGTGAGTAGACTTACATTTGCGTAGTCCTGCTGTAATCATGACCTCTCCAACATGATCCACACTATAAAAAAGGTGATCTGATATCATTTATAAGAAAATACATAGACAACATACAAACACCCAAACAACTTACACAACCCAGAAAATGCATGAATTGATAGTCAGTTTGGATGAGAGCATCAGATTTAATAATAATAATAATAATAATAATAATAATAGCTTTGTTAAAACAAAAATCAACCTGTGTTACTGCATGTTGATAAAAATGTTTGAAAAAAAGCAGTTTCACCTAAAAATATCTAAGCACATATATTGAGTGAAATTTTGTTTTGATTGATCGTGTATCAAATTAATTTTGAATGTATGTGCATCAATTAATCACTGATTCACTGCTTTGATATCAGACTGAATAAAGATGTTCCATGAATAATTTTACATAATTTTTATGACTATTTTTCCTTCAAAGCTGCATGTAATCTGCAAAATTTAAAACCCTTGTTGTGCTTCTTAAACCTGTCCGGAAGCACCCTCACCACTGCACATTGTGAACACACAATTTAGGTCTTGCAGTCTCAGTAATGGACTGAGTTCTATCAGGTGTGTTAAATGAGAGAGATATACAAAATATTTTGTTCAAGAAAGGTTTGAGAAACACTGATATAACTGTTGTCAGGGCTAATTGACAGATATAGGAGATTTTACACCAGGGTGTCACCAAACTTGATCCTGGAGGTCTGGCGTCCTGCAGAGTTTAGCTCCAACTCGCCTCAATACACCTGCCTGGAAGTTTCAAGTATACCAAGTAAGACCTTGATTAGCTCAGGTTAATTAGGGTTGGAGTTAAACTCAGTAGGACACTGGCCCTCCAGGATTAAATCTGGTGACCCCTGTTCTGCACAGCTGGCCAGGACCCAAAGAGCTTAAAGGGTTAGTTCACCCAAAAATGAAAGTTCTGTCATAATTGCTCACTCTCGCGTCGTTCCAAACCCATAAGACTTTCGTTCATCTTCAGAACACAAATTAAGATATTTTTGATGCATTCTGAGAGCTTTCCGACCCTCCCATAGACAGAATACTTTTTTGTGCATGAAGAAAACAAAACTAACTACTTTAATCAACAATTCCAAAATGGCGCCAGTTTGACACGGAGGAGAGAGATTGTTGAGTCAGTATTTTTGTTTAATTTTGTATTCTTGTAGCTTTGTAAAATTACGGTTGAACCCCTGATGTCACATGGATTATATTATCAATCTCCTTGCTACATTTCTGCACCTTGATCGTGTAAGGACCCTTGCTGTCTATAGGAGGGTCAGAGAGCTCTCAGAATCCATCAAAAATATCTTAATTTGTGTTGCGAAGATGAACTGAGGTCTTACAGGTTTGGAACAACATGAGGGTGAGTAATTAATGACAGAAATTTAATTTTTGGGTGAATAGTTTATAAATGATATCCCTTTAAGGTTTGAATAGTTAGTATGGGCAATTTTAAAAGTTTGGAAATGCTAGATTTAAACTGTCATGGTTTTAAAACATCCAAAGTTTGGAATGTGCTTAAATTTTGAATATCATCTTTAAAACTGGCTGTTATGTTGTTCTCAGAGTGTCCATCCATCCATGCATGCATTTTCGAAACTGCTGGAGCCTGTCCCAGTATCTCAGGCCAAAGGTGGAGGACATAATAGATGGCTAATCCATCGCAGGGCTCACAAACTCACATCTATAGGCAATTTAGAGTGTCCAATTCACCTATGCTGAGATTGCAGTGAGCACCTGAAAGAAACCTATACATACATAGGGAGAACAGGCAAACTCCACACAGAAATGCCTCCTTGCTCCAAGACTCAAAAGGGGACATTCTTGCTAATATATATATATATATATATATATAAGCATTAGTCGACTAATCACACATTTATTAATAAACCATTTAAATCATCATAATGAGTCTTTAATTGCCTACATAAGCTCTCAAGCACATGCATAAAGCTTACCACAGCACACCACAGAAGTAATGATTATGAATGTGTCAGGGAAAAACAGTAAGGAGACAGCATTAATAATTTAATAATTTATCGATAAACTAGTGCTGTCTTTGTTTTTGTTTAAAGAGATGAAGTTGGCGACACTGACTCAACATCTCCGCAGTAGTGATGTGCCTGTATGAATGTTTCATACAGATTACATAATCTGAGAATATTTGTTTTCTATTTGAATTGATTTATTTGAAAGTAGACATTTTACTCTCTATAGATATATTGTTCATATCTGTAAGGCAAATATACACTGAGTTTTGTGTATATTTAGTCTAACTGATTGCTTTTAGATGGGAAAAACTGCCCATAACTCCTGGTCTAGGATCTGTTTTCTTCGTAATAATTGTACGAAGTGTATCCAGTGTATCCTCTGCTTTGGAATGCATCAAATGACTTTACAATGCATTTTCGCAGAGGGGAGAAAGTAGCCAATCACAGACATGTTTGTTGATTTCTACAATGCAACGGCCAATCAGAGGTGTTTAGGTTGGAATCCACGCACCCACTGCTTTTTGTCCAGCGCTGAGTTCTATCATGCATCATTAAAAAAATACAAATTCAAAAAAATAGTTTCATTGGTCACATTCATTGGTTAAAACGCAACTTTGTAAGATCATGATGAGTGAGTGACGGTTTTTAATAAATTTAAAGGTAGCACTCTTTGGATGCCATATATGATGATATATTCAGAATTGAAATAAAACTTGTTTTTCATGCTTGACAAGTGACCATGTATGCCACAGAGATGGCTAACTAACTACACTATATAGATCAAGATAATAATTTCAGAAGCACAGAGTGATGTGATTTTGCAACCGAGCCTGGTCCAAAGCTGGATTTAGGTATGGAAATTGTTATTAATTATTTGTATTGGCTGCCACGCAGCCAATGTTTAATTCTGTTTAATATAAGTGTTTCTGTGAGCGTATATGCTTTAATAACAAATAATTGTTATTTAAACCACCGCACAATTTGGCCCCCCCTAAGAAATATAAAAGCCCCCCAAGTCGTGCGTCCTGCCACCAGGCCTGATATAATTTCATCATTACACTTGTTTCAACATTAAACATAATCTATATCTGGGAACAAAACTGTTAAATAAGCATAGGCCATATGCATATCATTTTAAGTGGAATATCTTTTTTTGGGATATCTGAGATCTGAACAGGAAAAAAAATTAACAGTCAGATTGGATATTATTAGTAGTGATATTAAATTATAGTTTAATTTGATAGGCAATGTGTTTGATCATCAAATAATACATTTATGTCCGCTAACGCTTTGAAAGCAAACAATGCTTCTAGAAAACAATGTGACATTCACTAAGTAGTACATAGTGAATGAGTGAACGAGTCAGCTGTTTTCAATGCACTGTGTACAATTACCTCTGGTGTTTATGTTCTCTTATGTGCCTAGGAGTTCAGCACCGCTGTAAGATCATGATAGACATGAACAGAAGCAAAATTTCCACACTGACAGTTTTTGTATGAGAAGATGTCTAAGCATCATGTTGACGCTTGAATAACTACTAGCAAAACTGATGTAGATACACCGGATATTTGCTTCCCTGTCAGAACAGATCAGATTTCATTACTGGCACACTAACAGTATGGACAGACAGTGCTAAAGATCAGATCTGAAAACCAAATCAGACTGGTGAGAAGTGTGAACAAAGCCTTAGAGTTCTGAACAATTTGATGAATAAAATAATGCGGGTAAACAAAACATAGCAAGGTCAAACGTCCTAACATGTATACACACCAAACAAAGCATATTTTGGTTTGGCAAAATAGCTAAAGCAGCCAGATTATGGAAAATGTGTGGCCAACTAGTCAACAAGTCAATAGTTTCCTTCCAACAGAACATTAATTTGTGTTTATTCAGTAATGTAATCCATGTGACCTCTGGTGCAAAAACACACACGGATCGAAGGCCTCTCCAAAGAAGAGCCTCCAAATGAATATCTGTCAGTGAGAGACAATGCTAGAAACTAGCTAGTGTTTCTGCCTCACTATACATTCAGTCACTTACTCACTTTTTTCCGCTGGCTCCACCTAAAAATTCCACATTACCATGTCAACATCACTATTCATCACTGTTCAGTGAAAGCACCACAAAAAAAAGTTGAGTTTATGTCTAAAATAAAACCTTCATAATCATTTCAAATACAAACTTCATAGACTAGAGTATGACGTAAGGCAGTACACTGACTGCACACATATGGAAATCATCCACTGGATACAGATGCTCACCTGAAGGCACAGCAGGATACGGCCCTGGCTGGCCAGGATAGGCACCTGGCTGGGGCAGGTAAGCTCCAGGTTGGGGAGGGTATCCACCCGCTTGCGGGGGGTACATCCCAGGCTGAGGGGGGTAACCTCCTGCAGCAGGAGGGTATGCCCCTGGTTGGGGTGGGTATCCACCAGCCTGAGGAGGATAGCCGGACTGGGGAGGATAGCCTGGATAGCTCATTGTCGTGCCTGAAATCGAAAAAACATGGGTTGTAATTAGCAAAGCTGTATATAAAGTAAACCTTCACAAGCATGGACTGCAGATCAGAAATGTAAAAAAAGAAACGATTATACTCATTGTACAATTCTAACTCAATCTTTCCCACTTGTAGATTTAAAATAAAGATGTGATGGTGATGTTGAAGTCATGTGAACATGGTGTATAACTTATTTATAACTTTAGCTTTTACTCCTAGGCTTTATTTATTTGTGAAGATTATCTTGATGAACAAGATGTGTAAGAATCATAAACTTGTGTTGGTCACAGAGCTTATTTTCTGCAATAATCCAAAATCCAATTCTGAGTGGGCCTATAAAAATATGTCTTGTCTGTAGTACTCTATTTAGAAGGATACAGTTGATCTGTTAGGCCTCTCCATCTTACAGTCTATTTGTTGCTACACCTGCTCTTCTGCTGCTTGAATGACAATGTCAACGAGCCCTCAGAGAGCAGAGACTGCTGTACATCTAAAAGCATCACTAAATTATATTTATAGCTGTAAATCATGCGGCGTTTTACAAAGTAATTAATGCATAAAAATTGTTGATAATTATTACAGATTTGTATGAATGGTCAGTATACTGGTATTGCTGGGTTGATTTAGTTTTAATGAAGTTGTTCATGGGCACATTTTTCAAATACTTTGGTAAGCATGTTCTATTATAGAAAAGCATCACCCATTTCCTTTCAGTTTAGATCGGTGACAAAAGTCAAAACTGACACCTTGCTGCTGTGTTTAACACCTGACTTGAGATGTTGAGAGCGAGATGTTGTTTTGCTAAATAATGCATAGGTCAACTAATAAAACAAGACAGCTATAGTTTCTTTCACTTTCATATATATATATATATATATATATATATATAAATTTTGCATTTATTTGTGTTTAAAAGAAATCTCTCTCTCTCTCTCTCTATATCATCTAACTCTCTCAGTATTTTTTTTTTCTGACAGGGAACTGACTGCATTCTGACTGCTCAGACTTCTCACCCTTTCCTTTGAAATATATCTAAACACAAACTCTGAATGGAAAGTTGTGGCTATGCTCTCAAAATCAAGCCCTCATTTTTTTTTTTTTTTAACCAACCATTAACAGCAGTCAGTGTGTCTCACTAAAGAGTTCCCATGTGGTACAAACCATGGAAACACTTTACATAAAACAAATTCAAGACAGCTGCTAAACTATAGTCATGTTCGGGAAGTAAAACTCCCATTCATTTTTGCCTTAGAGAAATTCATTTTCATTTTTATGATAACACAAACTAATGTAAGACTGACCTACCTTGAGCTCTGAGGTTGCTAAATGATGGTATATGCTTTTGTAGACGCCACAAGTAAACGTATTTTCAACTTAAAGGTATGCAATGATATTATTTTTGAAATGATCTAATTCTATTTTATTTTTATAAACATGCCATGACTAGATCTACCAGTGAAACAAAAGACTTCAATCGTGTGACAAATGCCAGACTTCTCCAGTAATTTGTCTGCTTAAACTCCACCCTTTTTCCTACAAAACCTCTCAATCCCTCCAACAACCGATGGACAGAACAGCTGGCGGCCAATGTTGAGCTGTATAGTAGGAAGCATCATACTCTTTTGCCTATGCTAAATAACTAATTATTGAGGCAGTACAGAAAGACAATGTTATCTGCAGCAGGGTTAGAAAATATTGTGCTTGAGCAGTAAATGGGTCACAAATTAAATGGATAACATGATAGGAGTGGATAAGATACGGAAAAAAATAGGGCTTTAATAATTTGTTTATTGACCTTTGACACATTGCCTCAGAGAGATGTCCATACTTCGTGTACATACAAATAACCATCTATATAATATTATTTAGCCTGTGTTCATGCTCTGTATGTGGTCATGGAAACTAATACTGATGTATTTGAAAGTAAAATACACTCCGCATACAGTCTTATCACCTTTACTTAGTGTGGAAGCGGTTTGTCATAGCACCTCACCTGCCATAAAACACATTATAATACGTGTAGAAGGAAGGGGCAATATACACAGACTTTTAGAGATAAACACTGTTGATAAAAAGCACCACACCTCAACATATGATGCAATCTAAACAGTCAACCTTTCCAAACTTATAGTTCAGGTGGGTGTATACAATCATGCATTGCTCAGAGCAGAAAAAGGACTTTTGTTTGGCCTAATTTTTAAGAATGTGAGTGTCCTATATTAGAATGTCAAAACAGCTCCATCCTCCAGTCAGTTTCTCAACAGGCCTTGCCTTCACATTTGAAATCACCACAACATCAATTGTCCACTGTTTTTGACTAGAAGTTTTACATTCTATAAAGCACGGCTCTTAAAGCAAGACTATACTATGTAAAACACTGCATTATGCAAATGTAAACAGAACTCACTTCACTATAAAGTTAACTTTAAATGTGCATAATATAGTGTTTTGTATAATGTAGGTGATTATGAAACTATTTACTTAATATAAAAGAACATCTTATACTTCACAGTGCATTCATTATATCAACAAACATATGCAAACAACCATATTATGCCACAAAACAGTTACTGTTTGGGTTTTATCTACAGCAAATATACATAAAGACAAAATGTTCAGTCACATTAAAACAGTTTTCTCAACCTAAAAACCTTATTATACCACATATTTTAACTGTGATGGATCCTTAAAAGTGCAAATTGAAGATCAGCGACAGAAATGAAATGCGTGCTTAATGCACAAGATTATGGGTGGAGCTCTAAAAATGCTAGCTGGAAGAAGGCTCACATGAGCTTAAAATAACACAGTCGCGTTCCTGCAGGAATTACAGAGCAGAAAGAGCATGAACGTCTACGTAACGGCGCACTCAACATCTTTATTACTATTTTAATAGTTAAAGCGTTAAACAGAGCGCATTTATAGTGTAAAAGAGTATATGTTACTTACAGTTCAAGCAGAGGCCCGTCACTTCCTAGGTACAGAGTACCTCTGTTAGTGCGTGGGACACGCAGCGTAATATTTAATAAGGTGGGCGGGACTCATTCTTTCCATGACCAACAATCTTTAACTAAATACAAAACATGTGACTCTTTCGTACACCGTGACTCACGTTGTTTGGTAATAAAGGAAAGCCTATTGTAATCTTTCCAAAATTCTGTCGAATATGACCAAACCTAGTGTGGAGTATACAGTTTGAAAGGACAGCTATATGAAATGGGTTGTAGTCTCTTTAAGAGCTCAACGTTCAGAGTATATCTCCGTTTCCTGAAAGCTGTGTCTTTTTTCCGTTGTTGTTTTAAATATTTATTAATACAATTGATATGTGACAATCTACAACCCACAATTCACAAAAGACTGGGTGGATCTAAATATGGAATTTTGCCCGATTAGAACACGCCCTAAAGTCGGCCACGCCCATTTGTGCGTGCGTATGACGTCCATCTACGCATGTGTTTGCAGTATTTAGGAAAACGCTGTACTGCAAATGTGTTCGTAAATGACATTGAATGTTAAAAGCTCACTATGTATGATTCTGTTACTCTTCTACTGAGAATACAGAGCACATTTTTGCTCGCAAAAATCTTAGGTGCAGAACTGTTTTTTTGAGAAGAATACTGCTGTTTGTTAGTATTAAATCTGAACGTTGTTTCTTATTGATATATTACATTTATGTTGAGCGATTCATCCTAAAGAGGCAAACAGACACAGGAAGTGCTCATAATACCAAGTTTCAGGCATTGTTCCAAATAATTACAAGCTAGAATGGGAAGGAATAAATAAAGAGAAAGTTTTTTTTTTTTAATTTTAGGATGAAGTCAAATAGTGTCGAAAGAGATTTCCAGCTGTCGCTTTAAAGTTGTCGGGGAATCAGCATTCCGGATTGGGGTGGGAAGATCATTCCACCAGCCAGCAACAGTGAACGAGAATGATCTGGAAAGTGATTTTGAGCCTCTCTGGGATGGTAGCATGAGGCGTCGCTCACTAGCGGATCTCAGATTCTGGAGGGAATGTAGATTTGTAATAGTGAGTGGAAGTAGGCAGGTGCAGAGCCTGTGGTTGTTCGATATGCAAGCATCAATGTCTTGAACTTGATGCGAGCCTCAACCGGTAGCCAGTG
>JAUZSZ010000115.1:10158031-10168923 GCA_034780575.1 Labeobarbus marequensis | reverse complement strand
ATTTTCCTAAGCAAACCTGAAGCCCACTCTCACACCAGCCCACATTTATCATGACAAACAGAGTCCACACATTGCAAATGCAAGCCCATAATTATTACCATTGAAATAGGGAGTGGAAGAGCGACAGCCCCTCCACAGACATTTCCGATAATGTGCGCTATTTGGAAATGCTTTTATGGGTGTTTTTGAATCTCAGGCAGACATGAATTAAACAGGAATTCGTTCATGACTCACCCACTGTAGCAGCCTTCGTACTTTCAATGCTTTCGTACACTGTGTAATTTTAATGTGATATGTTTCGACTTTATTCGAGCAGTCTCAGTGGTAGTGTAGCAATGTCAAAATGTTTCTTTTTTTTCAGCTGTTGAGTTGTGTATTGCTTACCTTCCCATTTCCCTGCATAGGTCTGGAGGCCACCATCGCAACCAGTTCTCATGAGCTGAGCATACCTAATGATGTAAGTTATATGCCGTATACATTTAACTTAAAATAATACAATTAACATGAGGCACATGTTTGTTGCAGTTCAGGTTGAATTATATGCTGTTATTGCTGTGCACACTGGCCCCAAAAAGTATATAAGTCACACTTAAACTATAGGAATGTCTTTACATTAGATCAAATAAAAGTAAAAATTAGTAATAAGCTAGAATGACAAATTATGCTACACCTTTTCTAAGCCATATTTTCAAATGCACGAAATGATTTTGTAAGTCTCTTATGTTCACCAAGGCTGCATTTATCTGATACAGATATACAGTAAAACAGTAATATTACTGAAATATTAATACAATTTAAAATAACTGTTTTAATATATTTTAAAATGTAATTTATTCCTGTGATGCAAATCTGAATTTTCAGCATCTTTACTCCAGTCTTCAGTGTCACATGATCCTTCAGAAATCATTCTGATATTCTGATTTGCTGCTCAAGACACATTTGTTATCAGTGTTGAAAACAGTCGTGCTGCTTAATATTTTTGTATAAAACATGATTTGTTTAGGATTCCTTGATTAATTGAAAGTTCAAAAGTAGGGCTTATTTTTTTTTCTTCCAAAAAAATAAATAAAATGACCTAGTAATGTACTTTTACATTTGATTACCACAGTTTGGATTTCCATCTAAAATAAGCATACTGCATCTATATTTGCAGGAATAATAGTCTTGGGAAACATATCTGCTTATTATATCTGCTGCTTGTTGATTCTCATGGATAGCCGACAAAACAAGACACATACTGATTCTCAGTTTGAGGCACCGAGAAAGCATTTTATTTACAAAGAACCAAAGGTGCAACAGAATAAACTTCTGTAATGTTTACTTGCTTGTGTACTCATAGTCACATAAAATGGTCTGAGATGTGAATCCTTCCAAAGACCACATTATCCAACACCAAACAATTTATGTATTTATTCATTTATATTTCAGTTTGTTTTTCCAATCATTTTAGATTTTTATTTACTTTGCATTCATTTATTTCAAATTTATACAGTTTTTAAACCAATAATTTAATTTTATTGTACTGGAATATTTAATTTGAAACCATATTTTTGCTTGCCTTATCTTACTTTGAAATACATACCAATTGGCTTGATATTTTGTGTTTAATGCAATGACATACATCTCATTTTTATGATTTGCTGTCATTACACTGACACATTGTTACTCTGATCATGTATTAAAGTAATCTGTTATTCAGCACCTACTTGTATAATCTATTTAGTAACATTCAAGGTATGCCATACAGTAGAGAAGAACCACTTCAGTGTCCTAAAGGTTTACTCAGCCTCCCTAGGCTTTTAATGTCCAGATGTTGTTTGCCCCTTACCCGTCTGTCTTTCTGTCTCTCAGCTCATAGGCTGCATCATTGGCAGACAGGGCAGTAAGATCAATGAGATTCGCCAGATGTCTGGTGCCCAGATCAAAATTGCCGGGGCCACAGACGGTTCGGCAGTGCGCCACGTCACCATCACAGGCTCCCCAGCCAACATCAGCGTGGCTCAGTACCTCATCAGTGCGAGGTAAGACCTTTCCCTCTCACATGTTAAAGCATAGTTCAGCCAAAAATTCAATTCTGTCATCATTTACTCACCCTCATGTCATTCCAAACCAATATGCTAATTTTCTTCTGTGGAAATTAAAGGGAGAATTTTTGAAGAATGTTCATGCAGCACTTTTCCAAGCAATTCCATCAAGTTAACAGTGATCATGTGTGTCAAATAAAAAAAAACACAAATTATAAAAGCAGCATAAAACTAGCCCATATGCACTACAGTACAGCAAAAAAAAAAAAGAAAAAAAGAAAAAGAAATAGTTTTTGTTCTCCAAGGACACTATAAACAGATCAAAACTCATAATGACAGCAAAGACACATAAAAATCAATAAACCCTGTTATTTTTAAACCTTTCTCAAAGAATTCTGCAAAAATAATCACTGTTTCCACAAAAATATTCAGAAGCACCATAATTGATAATAATAAGAAAAGTTTCTTGAGCAGCAAATCAGCATATTAGAATGATTTCTGAAGGATCACACTGTCACTGAAGACTGGAGTAACGATGATGAAAATTCAACTTTGCATCACAGGAATAAATTACATTTTAAAATGTAAAACATTTCAAGCTTCAGCTGTAATAATATTTAATGTTTTTACTGTTTGTGATCAACAAACAAAATTTTACTGTTTGTGATCAATGCAACAGTTGTGAGCATTATTCGCTTCAAATATATTTAAAACACTTACCAACCCCAAGCTTTTGAACAGTAGTGTATATTCCAAGTCTTCTCTTGCCATTTGACAGCTCTGTGTGAAAAATAGACCAAAGTATAAAACATTATCGAATTTACATAAACATTATCAAAACAAATATAGTGGCTTATGATGCATCACATCAGTTAGACATTATTATTTACAGCGTTCTACATGACCAAATGCATTAATATATGATTAATGCATTTGGTCATGTGTCTGTCTTAGATATACAGTAGTGCAAGCTGGGTAAGAGCAGCCAGTACATTCTACAACATTTCTCCTTTTGTGTTTTACAGAAGAAAGAGCAAGTACACGTGATGACAAAACTTTCATTTTTGGATGAACTATTCTGTTTTATGTAATGGTGTAATACGTAGGAATTGGACAGCAGTCATGTGGTCTGTTTCATCTCACCCATTTGGCACTCCTTTATTAATACTCATCCATGCATGTTAAACCCTTATTATTATTATTCCTTCTTGTAACACATAACATTCCCTAAATTGATTATTCTTTTCTCTATTTCTCTCACCCCCTTCTCCCATGTCACTCTCTCTCCTCTTGTGTGCACCCATAACCCCTCTATTAACCCCACACTTGTCCTCACGCCCCTCCTTGTTTGCATGCATCTGAATGTGTGTTTGCAGTTTAGAGATGGCTAAACTGAGCATCCAGGCTGCGTTGTCCTCCTCTTCCAGCACACCTATCGACCTCAACCTGGGCTTCTCCCAGTCCACCCCCTCCGCCTCCGCCTCCACCGCCTCTTCCATGGCCATCCTGGCTGCTCCCCCCTCTGCTATTAACGTCCACTCCCCCCAGTCTGTTCCCTCCATCCCCAGCGCCCACTACGCATTGCCTGTTTCCAGCCTGCTTGGCATGAAAACTGTCCCCTGGCTGGCAGTGCACACAGCCACCTCCGCAGGCCTCCCAGCCGGCCTCACTCCCTACACCGCAAAGATCCTCACCTCGTCCAGCATCAAAAAATCTGAGCGGCAGAAGTTTGCCCCGTACTGAGCGGCCGTGGTCTTTAAACATCAGTAATGTTGTATTTGTTTATTATTCATTCATGAATTTT
Organism: Labeobarbus marequensis; assembly: GCA_034780575.1. Lineage (NCBI taxonomy): Eukaryota > Metazoa > Chordata > Actinopteri > Cypriniformes > Cyprinidae > Labeobarbus > Labeobarbus marequensis. Next base: position 10,165,095 of record JAUZSZ010000115.1, on the reverse strand, counting down.
AAGTAGATTGAACGTTTCTCACCACCCCATATTTTTTTTTATGTTTCTGTGCAATATTACACAAACAAGGAATAGTGAGTGCATGACAAGATTAATCGCTCCTTATATTGTCTTCCATTTTGTGTGGCGTTTCATTCGGAAGTGTTTGAGATATCCATCTCGCACCATATAATTTATCTGACACGGCACCTTTTTTTTAAAGGAAAGCCAAAGCCAGCAAGAACTTGATTTATTGGTACTATGCAGCTCACAGTGTTTTTGTATGTATATATATATATATATATATATATATATATATACACACACATCTCTTGGAGTGTGTGCTGATTAGAATGGCACTACACAAAACAATATACAAAGTCATTTAAAAGAAAGTGTCATGCTCTGCCTCTCATACTGATGTTGTTATTCAGACTTTGACCTACTTTATTAATATAACATTATATCAGAACTTTTATTCTGCAAATACGCTTTTTAATTAATACTGCAGAGACACAAGCCACAGCCTAGACAGATGGGGTCATTGCCCTGTAATAACGGGGCCTGTTAGGTCTTTAATAATATGATGAGGGACCCTCATACTAAATTGTATTTAGTAGCTCTATATTATCATGTATTAAATCCTATTTATTAAAAATGATGAAGAAGTTGAAAAAGTATGACATTACATTGTTTCCAAAATGAAAAAATTGGTTTTATATTGTCACTGTATTAACAGCAAAGAATTCTGGAAAATATTTACTTTGTATTAGGATCACAGTGAATCATATTTTTCTTCCAACTACTTATTACTGTTAGATGTATAAACCTGAGAAACATTTTAATAAAAATGGATGTGTATGGTGATTTTCACAATGAATATTGTTACAACGGCAATTAAAAATATTTATTTAACACTGTAAGTTAACATGTTAACTTTTTTCCTTTTCAAAAGTTTGGGGTCAGTAAGAAAAAAATGAATGAATACTTTTATTCAGCACAGATGCATTAAAAGTGACAATAAAAATATTCTATTTCAAATAAATGCTGTTCTTTTGAACTTTCTATTCATCCAAGATTCCAGAAAAAAATATTTTCAATATTTGATAATAATTAGAAATGTTTCTTGAGCAACAAATCAACTTATTAGAACGATTTCTGAAGGATCATTTGACACAGATGACTGGAGTAGTGATGCTGAAAATTGCAAATCATAGAAATAAATTGTTTTCAAATGTTTTTACATAGAAGTTTTAAAAAACAAGAAAAAAAGTATACTTCTGAGTTGTAGTGTGTGTGTTTTTGTTTTCACTCTCTAATTTCTGTGGACCCCTAGCACCCGTTTCCAGCCTGTGGGGGTCCCAGGACACCAGCTTGAAAACAGAGCCTACACTTTGTGTTGATGTGAAACAATATCCAATGAAATGTTATGTTTTTGTTCACTCAGCTAAGATAACAGATGACACAGCAGACCCATGCTTCTCATGCCCAGAAGGGCTCATTATCAGAAATGTCTGTTTTTAACAATAATTTGATCTGTTCTTCTGTATCTGATTGTGTGTTTTCCTCCTAGGCTGTCCTCAGTGATAGCAAGTCTGAGGCCACTGTAGTGCAACATTTACAGCTCTTATCATTAATCTGTGATTGGATTACCCTAAAGCCATAGTGGACTCTTATGGACTCAAGAAATCCTGGCTACATGATGAAAATTGTTTTCTAACTTGAAAACCATGTATTAAACAGATGTGCTGTAACTGTAGTTTTTTAAATGTGTCAACCATTCAATGTAAGACATGTATTTGTGTTTGTTTTTAGATTGCTTTTTGAAATTCAAATCAATGTACTTTTGTAGAATTTAAAAGTCGTTCTTTAAATAAACAACAGCTTTTTATTAGTACACACAGACCTTCTAGTTTCATTTTATATCCAAAGATGATGTCCGGATACTGACGTACTCAGCTTTGGCATTGCATTTAGGAACCGTTAATGAAATTAAACATTCCCTGTTTCATTGCATTTCGGTGCCTGACCTGTTGTGATTGAAGCTAAAAGGTAAAAGCAAAGAGTTTTCATGGTGCTCCAGATACATATCTGCTGCCTAGTGTCTTTCAATAATACATGCAGTGCTTAAAACAGGGTTATTTTGGTTAAAGTAAGCTGGTCTCTAAGAATCAGAAAGCACCAGGGAAAGCGGTTTTCCTGCACTGTACGTGATTCACATTTGTCTTGTAGAGAACTTATTTTGTCCTCCTTTTCAACCATTTGTTTCTGATGGATGTTTGCTGTTTTGTAAATGTCATCAGTACGTCACTGGTTTACTGGAGAACAGACACAGTGACAGGCTGAATGCTATTCATCTCAGTCAGGCACAGAACATAACATTCCCATTGGATCTGTGGATACTGCTTGAACAAAGAGTGCATCAAAGCCACTAATTTTCATGCATGCAGCATCCACATTCACATAAAACTGCATGTTTTCTCATGACTCCTCTAATAATTTCCTAAGACATATGAATGCATTACGAAATACGCTTTACCTTTATCGTGGATGTTTCACGACAGCCTTCTTTCGAGGGTCCTTTGACACATTTTCCTCCCCTAAAAAGAAAGGCCTCCATGAATATTAATAGTTTGTCTGAACTTTTTACCCTTTAGCAGAAATGTCCACAGAGACATCAATTGGTTCTAGACAACAAACTTTGTCTGGCAAAAATCGGAATGAACTTTTCGTCACCCTTGTTTTAGAAACTACCTTTTCACAGGTACTGCTGAGACAGGTTTCTCTGCAGGTTGCTCAATCATGCATGTGGTCTGAGCAAACCATTACCACACTGTCACTCACTGCACGTAGAGCCCTTGTCCTGTTCTCCAGGAGCAGAGGCCCCATTCAACTTTAATAAAAATAACTTCTGCTTTTAGAAAAACACTATCACGCTAAGACGTTTGGCCAAGCTGTGAGAATTTGACCTTAAACCTGTCTGCTGGAGGATCTGAATCGCATTTGTATGCCAAATACAGTTTCACAGTAAGGCTGGACTGGATCAATTGTTAATGTGCATGGAAATGTAGTGTCAGAAGGGGACCTCCTGTCTTCTGTATGGAGGGGGTCGTGGTGCCAGCAGCTTGTGCTCTGTTGTGAAATGTAGTGTTGTGGACATTTATCCCTGCCTCTTTGGTAATGTTGAATTAATGATTTTCCCCTCTCACCCCATCAAAAGATGATGATGGAAATGGCTTCGACCGACCCTGAATAATCAATTATATTAATGCAGGTCTGTGCTGGATATGAAGAGCGTTTCTTTAAAAGGACGTAATCATCTGGCCTCAAGCACCACTGTCGTTCTGTGTGTATGTGTTTATAAAACTGTCCCCAGAAGTTGGCTAAATGTGACAGCGTCCTTTTGGGGACATCTGGGGACATTCCCATTTGGAAAAAACAATTAATAAATAAAATTGTTATTTTTTAAAGAATCCTAAGAATATAAAAGGATTTCTTGTATAGGGTTTAGGGTTAGTTTGTGGTCCTTATTATTAATGTTATACAAAAACAGAACTCTATATTATGTTCTCATTTAGATAACTAATAAATGTGTGTGTGTGTGTGTGTGTCTGCTTAGCTATAGTTTGGGGATAAAATTATGCACTGAGGTTAGATACAGTTCAAAAGGTTGGGGTCAGTAAAATGTTTTTTGATAGTCACAAATGCTGCATTTATTTGATAAAAAAAAATACAGTTAAAACTAAAATTTTGTGAAATAATATTACAGTTTACAATAACTGCTTTCTATTTTAATATATTTTCAAATGTAATTTATTTCTGTGATTCAAAGCTGAATTTTCAGCATCATTACTCCAGTCTTCAGTGCTACACAGCTCTTCAGAAATCATTCTAATATGCTGATTTGCTGCTTAATTTATGGCATCCTTGCTGAATAAAAAATAAATAAATAAATAATAATAATAATAAAATAAAACTTACTGACCCGAAAATTTTGAATGGTAGTGTAAAACATTTATTTGCTTGATTTAGTTATGCATTGGTTCTTTTTATTGTTATTTGTTATTTTATTTCTGTTTGTGTGCATTGATGGATGCTATTTGCTAGACCCACGTGAGTTTTGTGTTATTGACACAAATCTTGGCCAGGATGCTCTTGTAAAAGAGATTTTTAATCTCAATGTGCTTTTCCTGGTAAAATAAAGGTTAATAAAAATTCAGAAACAACTTCAGTAATTTCAGTAATTAATTAAAATAATAAATAATTACATTAATATAATAATTAAGATCAATAATATAATTTATTCTAAAATGTTTTCTTTGATAGGTTAGTCTACAGTCGTTATAAGCAGATCTATACACAAACAACAGAAGACTTACTATACTAGGAACTTGCTATGTGAATATCAGCTTTAGATCAAAAAGTTACTGACACCAACAGGTTTTTGTGAGGACTAGGTTTAAGTGTAGAGTTATGATAAAGGCTTAACAAATATCATCACAAACAAATAAAAACTCCATATGTGTGTGTTCTGATTCACTATTCATAACTGAATAAATCAACTACATTCAATACAAATGGTGGCAGAAAAGTTCAATCCTCATGTGCATTTTCATCAGTTTTGTACCTGCACATTCAAATGCCTCTTTGTCCTCAGAATCTCGTGATCAAGTCCAGCACAGCAGTCTGGAAAACAGACACGCTCATCGCACATCTCAAGACGGATCTGAGAACGGATCGGCTCTGTCAAAACAACGGGAACGAATGATTAATCAACAGTGAATTGTGTGAGTCCAGTGAGGGTATGTGCCACCTGGTGGTCAGAAAGGTGACGCGCTATTTTCATTAAACTCCTCACAATGTGACGTAAGTCTGCCGGTTTATGTTTTTTTGTCACTGATGCTGAAGAGTCCACTCCTTTCTTTCAGTTCCCCGGCAAGAGCTGAGGAGACATTAACAGCCCTGACGTCCTCGTTGGTGGCACCATTAAAACTACATCTCCTATTCCCTGAGTGCAGTTGTGAGGTGATGTGGAGACTGATGAACGAGCCTCGATATCAACTGTGTGACAACTATCTACAAAACACATCAACCACACCGACGGAAAGATGCAGGTATGGACGTCTAGTCTGTTTTAACGCCTCTAAATGGCATTGCAAAGTTACAGTTAAACGTTTAAGAAGAGTCCATACACTGTTTTGCATGACCGATGCGCTTAAACGTGCCCAGTATGAACAGAACTGATATTCACGGGCGCAGAGTTAAGTAAGATATGGATAGAGATACTCGCTGTGTTTGGTTTCCGTAAGGCTTTTTCTTTGGGTTACGTTGCGTTGATTAACTTATGTGGGTGATGTGAATATTAAGGATAATAGCTTCTATTACAGCGCAGACAGTGGTTTTGTATCTGCTTTGTGTCGCATCATTATCTACGCCTCTTTTTCTCATTCTCAGCTTCAACTCCAAATGATTGCCTCAGTTATTAAAGTGATTTTGCACCTGAGATGTCACACTTTCTATGGTTAAATGTGAGGCTGAAGATGTGATTTTTCTCTGTGAAGAGCACCTGTGCATTGCATCAACAGGCTCCACAGCCCACAGGGACTGGAGTTGAGATGCATGGCTTTTTATGCTCAAATGCGAGTTTAGATTTACAGTTAATGATGTCGTTTTCGTCTGAAATTGAGCGTTTCACATTTAATGAGTTATTGTACATCTTGTTTGATGTCATATTTTTCCCTCCTCGATTTTTCCCCCATTAAGCTGTTCGTTGTTTAACAGCAAGCAACACAGTTGTGCCGTTTCGTTCTTTTAAAATGCTTGGTCGAGCGTCGTGTAAAACAACTGGGACATTTCACTGTTTGTATCACTAAGCTTATTTGTGTTCACGGCCTTCGGACTAAGGTAGCCTATATGAGGCGGCCAAAGTGGAGCGAGGAGCGAGCGGCCGGGGCTTTTATTTTATTTTATTTTTTTTTAATAAAAAAGTAAATAAATTGGAGCCTTGGTGTTTTGCCAGTCCAGGCGCGGTTGTGTCGTTTTACGTGTAGCGGGGATCGGGTTTTCCGAAGTTAGGTTTTGGTGTTTTCTCATGTTTCGAGATCGCTCTGAGCCGGTTATTCTCGCGACTCGTGATAGAGAAACCCGGAGTGGAGCTGGAGCCGACTGAGTTACTAACGCTTTGAGTGCTCCGATCCACTTTGCACTCCGGTTCTAATCCGGTTTTCAATTTTGGAAGTCATTCGTGGAAGGTTTGTCTTGTGGTATATTTTAGTTGACAGAGAAGAAATATAAGTAACTGACCATTTTTTGACTAAAACCTAATTTAATTTATTTGAATTACTTATAAGTGTATAGGCTGAACTCAATTGTAGAACTGTATAAATACAATGTAAATGTAGTATAAGATTCATTTCTGTGGTTCAGACAGGCTGTTGTTGTTAAAGTTGATGCAATGAAAATTCTAAATGCATGTTAAATTTAATGTGTCTAGCTTCTGGTGTCATTGGCTTCCAGCTATTTTTAGCTGTACAAAATAGATCGTTTTGCTGCTTGATATTGCAGACTGGTGTCTCTTAACCATATTATTTTAATGTATTATCTTAATTATGAACTAACTGGTTTGTAGTGCAGTTTTATCGTTTACTGCTCTTTGTTATTCTTCTCGTTATTTCCTTACAGTGGAATCATTTCGCCATGCAAGCTCGTATGAATCTACCTCCACTTTTGAGTGCGATGCCCACATTTCAACATCCAATCAAGAACTTGTGGATAGAATCAAGTCCCCACCTTACTTTTTTTTGTTTTGTTTTTTTTGATAGTCCACTACACTCGGATGTACATCACAATACATAAGAAAAGATCTGTCGCTACTTCCGTTTCATTGTCACTTTAATATTAGCATAGCTGTGATAACCTGCAGCCTTGTGCCTATAGCATAATTAAAGCCGTGCTGTTATTCAGCACAACAGCAATCATACTTGTGTGATGTTGCTTAAATATTTTTTCCACCGATCCCTTTTTCCCCCCATCTAAATCTATTTCACGGTTAACCTCTTCGTGTCATTTAACAGATTCAATTGAAG
>JAUZSZ010000115.1:10072883-10084690 GCA_034780575.1 Labeobarbus marequensis | reverse complement strand
TTTTCTTTTCTTTCTCTTTTCTTTTCGTTTTCAGTTCATCATCTTTTTTTTCCAGTTTTCCCTATGGAAAAAGTTTCCCGATGTCCCATACGTGGAACCGGGTGGAATTTTTTCCAATCATTTCATTGATAATGAAATATATGAATATACGCAATATATTCCTTAACTGTGTATGTTGTTAATGTGTTGTTTAAATACAACTTTGAACGTTACTTTCATTATCTTTCGATACGCACCTGTTGCTCAGCATTCAAATTCCTATTTTTAGCAATATGGACTTTTGAGATCACATTTTCCCCGAAAAATAAAAAAGTCTGTTTTAATGACACATACATTTTATCAGTAATATGTCTAAGGAAATGTATGAAATCGAAAAGTTAGTTTTCTCCATCCAGCTATGGATGCATTCTTCAAAAATAGTTTTTGGGAAGTTTTACCCTGGACTTTTTTCTTCATTGTGTTAGAGCCGAATTTGCTTCCATTCATTTCACTTTCATTTTCACTCGATTTTCTTCATTTTAAATTAAATTCAAAGTGGATAAAAGTATAATGAAGTGATCACAGCAAGTTGGTTTTACTTAACAATCCCTCTCCAATAAATTACAGTTATTTTTTGTGTGAGTTTTCCCCCTTTTTCCAGTGTAGGCAAGACAGGTGAAAATGACTTACACGAATTCTTTGGTCATTTTTTTCTCCGGTGATGCATGTGTGTCTCGAGCTTCTCTTTTGTGCCCTTGTTTGGTTTCATGTACACTCGTTAATGGTCATATGTGCAACACAAGAGAAACCTTATTGAGCGATTGTGTGAAAATACACCGCGTGCTACAGACAAAAACACACTTCTCACATTTACATGATAGAATTGATTCATCAAACTTTCTTACTCAGAAACGAATAAACGCAAATTTGTAGGCAAAAAAAGTTTATTTTAATAAGATTTGAATAATTACCAATTAAAATATAATCATCAAAACTATAATGTAGGCCTTTATTTGTAGGTAAGATAGTTACAAATAATTGCCACTTTGTATTTCAGTACAGTTTGTTGCTACGTTTAAATAACTGCATTCTATCTATTCTAAAAAAAAAATGGTTTTCACATCCGCGCTCTTAAAATAACAGTTTCACAGTGTATGTTTGTAACTTTTGCGCATCTCAAACGCGTAATATCTCCATATACGACAACATCCATTGCACTTTGTTTCAGGCACTTTTAATATATAAAGCGTATTGTACACATTAATGTGGCACGTTAAAAATGTGCGCAGAGAAAGAGAAATGAAATGATGAAGTGAATAAAATGAGTGCTCTCAATGGTAGTGGAGTGAAGTGTGGCCGGTGTAAACGAGGCTTCTTTTATTTCTGTGAAAGCCTCAGAAAGCAGTTCCTGCATATCATCTTTGACAGATAACAATCACTCTATCTTACGCCCTCAAATGTGATGAAATCCCCACTGATGCAAGACAGACCAGTCAATGGATATCCCATTTGACAAACAGCTACTGAAAAAGCTAAACAGTGTTTAGAAGTTCAGCTCTCCTAATTAGAAATTATTATTTTCACAGTGTTTAACTTGTACAAATACCATTATGCAATGCTTTTTTAATTTAGGTTATTCATACAAACTAATATCTGAAGGCATGTCTATTTTAGGTTATATGAATGTTTATTTTGTTTTATCATATTTATACAAATACAATATATGTAAATATAGTATAAACTTAATACTTTATTAAGAAAGCCATGCTTTTCAGGATTTGTAATATTATTTGTAACAAAAGAGAAGAGAAGAATGTTTTGTAAGTTAAAGAAGAGAATTAATATATTAAACATTCCTCAGGTGTCCACAAGTAATACTATTGCGTTTTTTTTTTTCATGTTAAAATATTCATTTGAAGAGTAAAATCTAACTGACCAAATGAATAATGAATGATACAATTATTTTTATAAATGTTATTAATTAACAAGAAGCAAAAGACTGCATGTGTGTTAACATCCAATATTTATTTGAATGCAGCATCTGCGTTTGGCTCAAATTGTATCACATATAAAGTGGCTAAAATGTTTCTGTTATGACTTAAATCAGTTTTGTTCCTACTGAAACTAAGAAAAATTCCAGAATTGTTTTGCATCCTTTTAGAATATTGCTGTTTTATGCAAAGGAAAAAATTCCACCATTTACCCTCTCTTGACTCATTACATGTAGATGTCATTTATGTAACCATCCATGAGTGAAATGATGAAATGACACTTGTTGAAAGTAGTTCTTTAGTTAAGTCAAACTCACCTTTGAATGGCTCTAAACGCAGCTATGGCATTTTGTCTGTTTAACGGTTTTGCAGTGCCGAGTCTCCACCCATCTCTTCAACTTATTTTTCGCACTTAGATCTGTTTTCCTACACTTCACACTCCCTTTCTCTTCACACACACACACATACACATACACACTAAGGGTGTTTTAAAACCCAAAGAGCTCTTCCTGTCGCTATGATAATGTGCTTGACTATGCTAATCTCCTGTCTTGACTGTGATCAGTGTCCTACACGCACACAGAGGTTTGACAACACAAGCAAGAACTGCTGGAAAAAAAAGAGATAACTGAATGTGTGGATTGACATAACATTTAGGATAGTAAAAATTTCATTTTTACTACCTGTATATAAATAAAGTCATCAGCTGAGAGCAGGTAACTGGTATGATAACTAATCCAGAGTGGTTCATTCTTTTAGAGTGGGAGAATAAAGCATACTTGAAGAAGCTCATCAGTGAGGAGTATTTTTACATTTTCTTCCCCCTCTTTGTATACACCATCACTATTTCCCCTCTCACATCTGCTCAGAAAAGGGGGCGCAGGGGAATACCGTACACCGCCACCCACCCAACACACACATACACTCTACTTCTCCACTCCATAGAGCTCTATCTCAGTTACTAAAAAATAGTGCAGCAACCTTCAAGATGATGGTTAGTTTGTGGTACGAGGAATGCGTCACATATGATGCATTTTTATTGCACCTAACCCAAAGCCAAACCTGACCTGACTCTAACATCAATCAACAGCTTTTGAAAAAGTGCCAGCTATGGGAGAACGGAGCTAGTTGTACCACTCATGGGTTAAAAGTTTCCACACATGATGAAACTTACTAGCAGCAATATCAAGAGCAAACGTGCCAAAATTCAAAAATCTTTGGAAGATATCGTTGAACATTTATTTAACCATTTAACCATAGCAAAACTAAATTTCCTCTTAAGTTTTTTTTTGTTTTGTTTTAGTGTTTATAAGATGAGACATATTAGCTGTTATTTTTTTATCTCCAACCTGTTAATTAACAGTTTAGATAGTTTTTTTAATGCTTATCTAACCAGCAGAATACACTAGCCGGGTGTAAATCCCAGTTACAGGTGGGGAACTTTGTAACACTGCATTAAAACATTTCCTGCTTTTTTAGAATTTTTTTAGAATTATGTTTTTTTAGAATAATTTTTTAGAATAAATTTTTAGAATTATGTTATTCTACGATGCAAGCCAAGTTTTAAACTCTAATTCTATTGAGAAACCGTGAATAAGGGTGAATAAAAACTAAGGGAGAGAACGTGAATGTTCAGAAAAAAATATTTCAAGAAAGTTAAAGCACTCTTACTAGCTTATCTATTTGTCTCATGTTGTGAGAGCTGTGTGTCTAGGGAGGGGTGTTGTTTTCACTTCAGTCTTTTTCCAAATGTTTCTTCATCTATTTGTTCAGATTGTTTTGAGCTATTCTGTATAGTTATGTTTTGTGGTGTGTTCATTGTCAAACTCCAAAATTTGTTATTTTTAATTACTAAAAATGCCATTATTTTATATAAATAAGTTTATTATTGTATTTTATTGACAAGTTTGTCTTGTATATTTTTGATTAGATCAGATGTTATATGGTCATGTTACAATGTGCATGTTGTCACACCCACTTCCATTCTTTCGGGGTAAATAAAGAAAAAGCGCACACTGTACTATTGAAACGAGACCACATATTTGTACATATTTGTGAGATTAATGTGGAAGAAATATTGTGAACCCCAAGTGGATTTACACAAGCCCTGCTCTCCCCTATGCTATTACTATTTAGTTAGTTTTTGCCAGTGTTACACTTCCTGAAATCTGGAACAATTAAATAATTTTTCAAAATCCCATTAATAATTTTTTTCTCAGTGGGACAATAATTTCAACACGTATTTTAATGAGAAAGGTTCAGACAAAACATTTACTTAGAAAGGAACATTGGATGTTTAATTTATACAAATATTCATCAATGAGTCAAACTTTTACTTTGACTTTTTTGGACTTTGTTTTTTTCATTCCAAATGCTCCTCCGTAGGATGTCAACTTAAATGTTGTATTTCTCTGGTCAAGTCACAGATTTTCAGTTGTAATTGAGTGTTGCTGGGCCATTTAATAATACTAACTTAAACAGGTTCTCATCAAGAATTTGCCTGTATTTACCCATACCATGTTGCTTTTGATGGCAACAAACACCTCCTGGTAAAATCAAAGCCAGACCAGTGGCAAGGAAGCCAAATGCCTTCCTTCTAGCCACTATCTCACAGTGGCCAAATCTGTGAAGTCTTGAAAAGACTGTTGATGTCCCATTTAGACACTCAAAGAGCTCTGTGAAGATCCATGAGCAGCTCCTTGGTATTCATAACAGCTGGTCTGATCTGCAGTTTGCTTTTAAAATATCAATAATATTACTTTCTAGTGATATTGTACAATCACAAATTATATTGTATATTTGTGGAGAGCATCATTTAAATAAATATGCATTCAGTTTATTTTCCAATATAAACTGAATGAGAATCATTCAATGGAAGTTGAGTAATTTCTGAAGGAATTTTAGTCAGGTAGTTATTTTGCTAATTAGCTCACTAACATGAGACGTTCAGCCCATTCAATTTTTTTGCTACAAAAATGTAACAAAATATTCATTTTTATTTGTCATATGCACATGCAAAAAATAGTAAGAAGTGACCTGAACAACTATTTGAACTGTTGCACTCAGATATATTGCACAGTATAGTTAGAGTAAAATGTGTCATCTTTTGAGGTTAATTTTAATTTGTAATTTTAATTTTAATTATAATTATATATACATTCCACAATATAAGGACATGAATTTAAAAAACACACACAGAAAACATATTACTCTTCAGCTAAATACAATTTAATTGTGTCTAGCTTATCATGTCCACCTGCAATCCTTTACGCACCAATGACCTTAAACCCTCTCCATTTCACACACACAATGACGCCCAGGCACATGCACATTCGTATCTCACAGCAGTCACAACAAACCCTCTCCACGTTTTGGGTGTGCGAGCCGGTCGTAAGTCTTCTGAGAAGCGCGATCCCCAGGAAGACTGGGACCTTGTGACAGACGATAGGCCGCCGGTTTCCCAATATTTGTTCCAAGTGCATGGAGCCATCTGTCATTAAAAACAGGAAGGCCTACGTCCCCCTTCTCCCAGGAGCTCTCTTTAGCTTGCTTGGCTATTTTCAGGAACTTCACTTCTCCCTGTGTGGCTGGCGGGGCTGGGCGTGGGGCCCTAGTGGGAGCATCTTGAAGTGGCAGCGAGGCCGAGGCTGTTGTGCCCATCTGCTGTGGGCCCAAGTGGCCTCTACATTATTAATAGGGCCACGAGCGCTGGTGACTTCTCAGATATGCAGGCCTGGCCTGAGGAAGTGCTCACCACTGACTCCTTCTGAGGAGTCAGAAAACACTTATTCTGACCCTCCACTCTTGTTCTTTCCTCCATTTACTTCTCCTCCTGTCCACCTTATTTTTACTGAAAGAGTGGGTGGGGGCATTTGTAGTTTAAATGTATGAGGCTTCTGGTGTCATTCACTTCCACTTATTTTACCTGTATAAAAACAGCTGCTTGATATGGCAGACTGGTATTTGTTCTCATTTTATTTTAATGTATTATAATAATCATAAACATAGTGCAAGTAGCTTTCTGCACTTGACTAACCCGCAACTTCTTTAAAAAGTTATATAAATGGGTAAAAAAAATCTTAAAGAATTATTTATGGAACATTCTTTTAAACTTAATATTTTAGAGAAAACTTTCTGAGAGTAACATTCTCAGAATGTGCTTTTGATGTTATTTGTACTTGATAAACTTTCTAAGAAATGTTTCTGTAACCTTTAAATAACATTATAACCATGATGAGAAAACAGACATTTTAACATTCTTTGAATATTAAAAATAAACAGCCAAAAAACATCACATTGTGAGTAACATTTTTCAAACCTTTTAATAATGCTATAATCGGCAAAACAACATTTTAACATTCTTAGAACACTAAAAATTAAAGTTCAAACAATGCTATATTTTGGGTAAAAATAAAGTTAGTAAAGAAATGTTTTTATAACCTTTAAATAACATTCTATTCACAACAAGAAAACGGGATGTTACAATGTTTAGACACATTTCAAAACAATGTTCCCACAACATTTTTATAACCGAAATTTGTTACCTGGTAATCTTCCAGTTATTTACCTGTAGTGGCTAATGAATCAGGCTTCTCGCACATTCACAGAAAATAGCTAACTTTCGTGTTGCAAAATAAGAAGAATTCTCTCACTGACTTATATTCAACTAACCTTTCCCTTATTTGTTAATCTTGTCTGATAAACCTGCTTTGTTTAGTTTGTAACTTCTGTATCTTCTTCTTTCTGTCACCTTACACATTGCACTCTCTTGTCTACGTTTCCATCTGTGTTCGTACATCCCTGTGTTCCTGTGGGTGTGTGTGTGTGATAAAGCGGAGAAAGAGTTGGGCTGCTGGGCTCACCCATGCATGCTCAGTAAATTAGAGTGAACACGAGCGCCAATCAGCTGGTGATGCCAAACACCCGCATCTTCCATGACCCCGGGCCATCTAATTTTCTGCTTAATTTTGCGGCAGTCAGTTTGCATTTTTGGATGATTATGTGTTAGGAAATTAACAATAAATAACAAATGTGGTCTGAAAGCCTGTTCCTTTTGAGACTCCCCACCCCATCGCCGGCCTTGTAGTCCACCAAACCTATTCTCTTAGTTCACCCCGTCTGTCAGAGCAGTAATGAAAATGTCTGTAGTTCACTGTAATGTAATGTGGAAGACAGTGGTGTTTGTGGCTGGAATAGGGTTGTTCTTGCCAGGGTGATGAAGATACACAAAGAAAGGCCATTCTCCTTTAATCACCAACCACTTCTCTTACACAGGCTTATTTTTGAGCCAGCGAGCGCTGATGATACTCTTTCTCTCTTGCTTTTACTCCTGTTAGAATACCTGCACAGGATGGAGACTGAGGAGGCACAGGAAATGTCCCAGATAACAGGTATGCCTCTCATACGTTCAAAGCCACAGTGAGGTCTGGGCGATCAAAATGGTCGAGCAAAGATAACTGTTTTTTAACTGTTCAACGACAGGCTATTAGAAGTTCTGTCTCAGCAGATATATGTCAAAGGGGCCATGAACTGAGAAATCAAAATTCCCTTTTGATATATAAGAGGTCATTGTGCTATAAAAACCTCAGAACTCAGAACTTTCTCGTCAATCTCCCAAAATAACAGGTTGTGGAATGTGCCACTTCGCAGAAGAAGATCAATGCCTGCTTCTACATCGCTGCCCGTTTAGCTCCGCCCACCGATTCACACGTGTAGTAGGTAAATGACAAGAGCGGCAAACGCAGGTCTACGCAAAAACCAAATTATAAACTTTATTTGATGAACTTTATTTTTAAGGAAGTGCCAGACTGCATCAGTACGAACTTGGTCATTTTGTTCACTTCATTTTAGCGTGGATTTGTTTATTAACAAGGCACAATTCGATGCAGGATTTTCAGAAAGAATGAAACTAAAAGACAAATCTGTGCCGACTATATTGGATCGGATGTTGCAGCACACAAGTGTGAGTAACTGTTTTCATTATGTGGTCAATACGTGGGTATTTACTCCCGAGTCTACAATACGTTACACCTATTCAAACAGAGTGTTCAGATGAGGGGGGTCAAAACAAGACAGAAAATAGCCTATAACTTCTAAATTATATTTTTTTGATGTAAAAATCTTGATTACATTATAAATGGAACTCAGAGAACAGTGCAAAATAGTGAAAAAAAACTGACCCCTTTAATGCACAGGTGATTCTAGCCCAAATTTAGAAGACTTCCAGTCACAAAAATGTCTGATTAACTCTTAAAAACTTGATATATATGATCGCTGAAAAAAATTAAACTCTTACCAGTTTAAAGGAACACAAAGTTACTACATAAAATGACAGTTCATCCCAAAATGAAAATCATTTACTCACCCTAATGTCATTCCAAGCCTACTTTTGACTTCATTAATGAATGAACAAAAACATTATTCAAAATAACTTTGTTCCGCAGAAGAAAGGATGACATCTTGAATCGGCCCGAGATTATGCATACACATTTCCAGGAAAATAGATAAATGGAAAAAGGGAACACAGTCTGAATGCAGGAAAAGGATCAGCATTTGTGCTCTGTCTGCATTTTCATATCTAAATAAAGTCACAAAACTTACACAAGACTCATTATAGTGAGATCCAAACTTGTAGCATTAGCCAGAATTATATATTTAATGCCCTGACTGTCAACCCTGGGATGCAATACATCCTGGAGCAACCACAATACAACTCTTTTACTTTAAGGGGAAGTGTGTAAATTTTACATTACTAATGTCACCAAATAGATTTGAAAAAATAAAATAAAATAGGTGTCATCGACTTCATCTGAATTTAACCGATCGGTGAGATTTGCTGCTTGGAGTCAGGAGAGGAGATGAAAACAGAGACATGTAGACACTTTCTGCTTCCCATAATGAAGCTTGGGCAGTGTTTGAACACTTTATCACAGATTAAGAGTATTACATGCAATATTTATCAAATACACAGACATTTCAGATGTTTATATGTAGCAACAGAAACACTTTTCATTCAGTACTTTATGCACTGCTTAATACAGCGCCTGTATGTACAAAAATAAAGTTCAAAAAAGCCTATTCTATTTAAATACCAATAAAGTGGGTTCTATTTTTTTTTAGTTTTATTTTGATAAGCATGAAACAAGATAACATCAAGATTAGTTTTTACTGTTCTCCTGAACACTCCCACCACCCATGATTGGTCAGACACACAGAGAGCCCCACCACAACTCATGCCATTGGTTGAGCAAATGATGGGGAATCAGTCTACAAATGGCTTACACATAATTGGCCACAGTGTCAGGAGTGACAGCTGCATTTAAATACAGGAGTAAATCCCCTAAATTACCGTTTCATGTTTGTACAAAACAGAACTTACTTTTGGAACTGCAATGATTGAGACCATGGTAACCATAGTAACATTCTTGCATTTGGTATGCACTATTTCTAATCAAAGTAACATAACAGTGACCAATGGCTCAATTTTAACTAAAACCACTGTCGACAGCACCGTCGTGTTTTGTCTAAGTTTGGAAGGCTACTTTGCAGAGTGCGCTCTCGAAGGGTTGCCATGTCCACTTATTATAAGTGATGCTTATTAAGCCTCTTTTGAGCTTGTTATTTGGGCTCGGCTCCGCGATCCAGTTTAAAGAGTTAATAAAGTAGGCAGGTGCAGATCGCAATATTTTGGTATGGGGATTATTTCCAAGATATCGTGTTTGGATTTGAGTTTATTATGGGCTTGTTCTTATTTTTATTTTTTTTCTAGCACTATTTGGCAACACTAATGAGTCAAAACATCCCCTGTGGTTTTTTGCACCTCACATACACTAAAGACAAAACTGATACACATTTTAATACTTCATTAACAACTAGTTGATCAGTTCGGTTCCATATACACTGTGTAGAATTTCTATAAATCCAGTTGTCACTACCTGAATTTGGCAGGAGTCAGTTCAGCTGTAGAATGCAGTTGTCACTGTGTGTGTAGAGAACAGAATTAAGCACTAAAAGGTGAACTGACAACCGAATTTAGCTGCAGTGGCTGAGCATATTAAACTCAAAAATGTTATGTATCAATTTTAAATTAAAGTATTTATAAGGGATGGGCCTGTGTCTATATTGGTAACTTCTCTACTCTCTCTGCTTAGGAAGAGACAGCCCGACTGCTAACGAGGGGGGAGAGGACCAAGATGAGGCCATGCCTGTTCCTGAAGACTTATCAGCCAGCACTGGCCTCCAACACAACAACCGCACAGACAAACCACTGGGTGAGTCACACCATCCTAAGCTGGGACACAACCACAAAACTACCTCATATACACATTCATGCAATACTCAGTCTGATATAACTTCCACTGAAGCCCACTTTTAAGGTCAGCCTAACACAGAAAGCTTTAAAATGTAATCCTTTGTATGAAATGAGTGCATGTAACGGCTCTCATCCTGCCTACAACATCACAGAGTGAGTGGACCAGATTGTTCAAAGACAATAGCAGGGACTGACGCATTCAATTTAGCTCATGATGCACATCTTCAGCTTTTGTAATGAGATTATGTCTCTTTTCTTCTATTGGCATGCATAGAAAGAAAAAAACAAAAAAAAACAAATCAAAACCGAACCGCTGTAAAAACTTTAAGTAGTATCCTAAATGAATTATTTTCCTCTTGTCAGACTGATAGTTCATACCTACTAGTTCCTGAAACCGTGGGACATTTAAACAGCAAATTTCTAATTTAATTCACTGAAACAGCATTTGCTTACTGACTGAGCCTACACATAATGCACTCAGTTGTGCCATGAACTGTTTAACCCACTTACTAGGATTTTTTTTTACACACTTCTGCCCTTTCTTCTCTTGTTTACTCTTGAAATTCTTGATCATTTATAAGTTCTTTTTGGATTAAAAACATCTGATAAAACGTATAAAGGATTAAATGTAAATGAAAATGTTATTTCAAAACTGTTAAAGCCATTTGTTTTCCAAGAACAAAAACGAAAAGGTGCACAAATATTCAAAAGTATGAGGTCAGTAAGATTTTTTTTAATGTTTTTGAAAGTCTCTTATGCACACCAAGGCTGCATTTATTTAAACAAAACACAGTAAAATTAGAATTTATGTTACTGTCCTCTATTTTAATATATTTTAAAATGTAATTTATTCCTGTGATGCAAATAAACATTTGCATTTCTTATTATTATCAATGTCAAAAACAGTTGTGTGGAAACCATGATTTTTTTTTTTTTTTTGATTAATAGAAAACTCAAAAGAACAAAATTTACTTGAAATAAGAATCTTTGGGAACATTATAAATGTCTGTATTGTCAGTCTTCAATAATTTAGTGCATCCTTGCTGAATAAAAGTTTTAATTATTAATTTAATTAGTATTAATTTCTTAAAAATAAACTTTTTCATGACCTCAAGTTTTGAGTGATAGTATATATATAAGAATTTAACACCTCTGTTTTCACAAAATGAATACAACAATATGGCTCCTCGTTGAAAACATAGGAAGTAACAGAATGTGTAAGTTAGTCATTATATTAATAAATATAATGTTAGCAGTGTAAATAGAAAGTGGGTTAACTAAAGGCAAAAATGGGTAGGAATAAATTTGGCTAACCAGAAGTTAACAGATGGCCTGTTTAATATTTTGATGTATTTTAGTTTGGAATTTTCCCCTCCAGAAGTTCCAGATTAACTTGGACTTAATGTGTGACCTGCTCACTTTGAAGCTACTGAAAGTAAAAAACAGACTGAGAGAGAGAGAGAGAGAGAGAGAGAGAAAGAGAGAGAGAGAGAGAGAGAGAGAGAGAGAGAGAGAGAGAGAGAGAG
>JAUZSZ010000115.1:9775644-9785787 GCA_034780575.1 Labeobarbus marequensis | reverse complement strand
CGTTCCCATAGTGTCTTCGGACGCAGCTCTCGTTCCCTTCAGGGAACCATGGTTACATACGTAACCTGGTACGTTTCGCAGTAACGTAGGGTATTTCCAATGAGTCTCTGTGTTGCATGAAAGTGTTTGCAATTTCATTTTCGGCCAGAAGAAAGATGGGCCTGTAAATAAATGTGGTGTAATTAAAAAAAATCACCTTTTGTTCATATTTTAAATATAACTATTGACGTCAATTCTTGTGTAGCATCACAATATCAAAAATTCTATCGTTTTAACCCCCTTAGGAGGATGATTATTGATGCCAGTGAATCTGGGAAAGGTTTTAAAGGCATTTCCAAGCAATTTACAAAAAACAAAAAAAAACAACAACAAAAAAAACCTTGAAATATTAGATAGGCAGTTTCAAAACACTTAATCTATCCAAGCCAGAACTGGTTGTGACACAGCGTTGGATAATCAGCACAGATCCAGTCTTTCAGCATCAGAAGCATTCCAGGAAAACATTAATGGATTGCAAGAAAACCCTGCTTTAGTCAGCACTATAATGAGTCATGAGCCATCCTGAAAAAAGGCAGTGGGTTGCAAAGACATGAAGGAAGATCAGGTCCCTGTGGTGTTTGGGTGAATGAGTTGTGTCTGTATGGATCGTATTGGTCACCTGCTTCTGGGTAAACTCTGATCTCTGTTCTTCTGCCTGTAAGTGACTACAGGATCTAGGACATCCTCCTCCAGAGGAAGAGCTCTTTGATCTCCCCTCTTCATCTCTGGAGAGATTTCCTGTTGTCTTCCTACTACAAAAAATAGTTTTGGAGTAATCATAACCTGAATTTCTAAAATTATAACTACAGCCATAAAAATAATATTTGTGATTTGTCATCTTCAGCTGTTGCCAACTCGAATGCTGTTACATCATCATCTGTTACATTAACATACACTACAAAATGATTCATTTTATTATGCATTACAACAGTAATAATAATAATAATGTTTACATTTTCTTAGTAAACAAAACTGCAGCACCCGTCACATAAGACTTGTGGAGGACTGAAAGAATATTTGAACAGTATTTCTACATTATAATGCCTGATTTTGTTCAAGTGCAATGTGTTCAGTGCTCATTTTGAAACTTAAAACCAGAAGAAAATATTGTGAAATCAATAACCGAGCAAAATGCAACTAGTAATTTTGAAAGCAGAAGTTCTTTCCACAAAAGTTTAGAAAGTTATAAAGATGATGCAAGATATGCAAGCTAGCTACACAACATTTTTGTTAATTTTATGTTGAAATAAATATACACATATTTTACAAATGAAAAAGAAATCGACGTAATAAAACATAAAAGTCCTTAAAAGAGTACCACAAAATCATCTCACCTGTAATTGCTGAAATGAATATCATGATCCAATAATGACCTAATTTAGGGTTTTCCATTCAAATGTCTCCATTATTATGCACTGAATTTAATTAACGAAATAAAGTAGAATGCAGGGTAGTGAAGCTCTTACCTGAAATATATTCAGTGTGTGTCTTCAAACACTGTGAGGTCTTTATCAACCATCCTGCCCATTTCACCTGAGCCAGGTAAAATAATTTCACTTTCATTTGCCCTTTTTTTCTTTCTTTCTTTTATGTAAGCCATGGAAAGACTGGGGGCATGTTGTCACAATAGGAATCTGCCATTAAACAGAACTTCAGCAAAAATTTTATAAAAAATGTAAAGCAAATATAAGTACAAAAATCAAACAAACAAACATGAAATTTAAGTTTTAAAAAAAAAATATGGAGCAAAAAATTATTCAAGAAAAAGTTTGAATATGTAAAAATATGAAAACGTTTAGGCCAACATAAAATTGTAATTAATTAATGTATAAACTTATCAAATGCATGTGACAACTTCCTCTAATCTGACAAAAATGTTCTCAGAACACAAATCTACCTTTACTATATAGTTGACACTTGTCTTTATATACATATAGTGTTGTATTTTTAAAATATAATACATTCAAGGAAATGTCTGAGAAAGTGAAATAAGGAAATAAAGACTAATAGTTCATGATTTAACCACAAACATTGTCTTTTTCTCCAAGGCATGCATGATTCCTACAAACTATATGGGAAAATACCCACAATGTAGAAGCATTTATGGTTTTTACAGACTGATATTTCCCATTACTGTAATTTACCTTATATGGGAAATGCTGCAAAATACTAGTCACTTTGGATAAAAACATCTGTTAAAATATCACATGCACCTGTCCTTCAGTGACATGTATTTGACCCTAGTCAGTTTTTCTTTACTTGTGACAAGTGCCATGGCAGTAATCTGGTGTAGACTGTAAATGGACAAAGACAAGAGCCCTGCTGCACTTTGAAAGAAGAAGCAGCTTGACCCAATACCACCTGAACCACTGCAGAGGTTACGATTTAACCAGAAGAGAAGAGATTAGAGTGCATTCAGGGTGTTGGAGGTCAAATGCCCTGCCAAAGATCCCTTCAGTGCTTTTCAGTAACCTAAATGCAATGTGACTAAACCACAGGAAAATCCCTTAAAATCAAGGCAACAGATGGGAACAACAGAGCCTTTAAAAATTAGGCACAAGTCAAAAATCTACTTACAGTACCTGTACTTCTGAAAAAAAAAAAAAAAAAAAATTTACAAATCATCAGAGTACATGCCTGCTTATGTAAGGCAGATGTTTTGTATATTCAGAGTGTGTAGTTACCACATCTGCCAGAAGGGGGAACCATGCTAACCATCCACACAATGACCGCATGGTGTTTTTATGTATTTCATCATTTGGTTATTTCTGTTGTTTCAGCATAGCAGAATGTTGTCACGCATTATTATATGCTGTGTTATGTTCTTGGGTGACTTTATGGCTCTATGGAGTTAAAAAGCTGCTCATGTCATTTTTGGTCATTCAGATGTTTTTTTCTTCTTTAAGTTGTTTATGGGTTCGCCAATGTGGCATCAGACCATTTTTTCTCTCTTATTGAGTCTGTTTATTTTAGGAGTGCAGAGATTATATTCATAGTGTTTATGAGACTGTGGGAAGCAGCTGAAAAGATGATTAAATTTCCACGCCCTGCTAGATTTCAATCTCACCCACAGAATGGGTGTGTAGTTGTTTTACTACAAAATAAAAATAAATCATAAGCTGCATGATGCTTTATCATCAAAAATCCTCCATTTGGCTAATTTACTTCTAAACTGGAGGAAGTCTTAATTATTTAAAGGTTTGATGGTGATGAAAAAGCAAGATGGCTTTAGCTCATGGCCTTCTATTTGCGAGGATCTGATAAACAACCTTCAGTTTGCGCAGTCTGAGTTGACAATGCTAAAAAGGAATTTATGCTAAACTTGAGAAAATCATTAATAATGAAAAGATGAAGTGAGAAGGAAGTAGCCTAGATAACACTTGTCTAAACATATGATGGAAAGCTGTTTCACTGTCTACCTTCCTACAACCCATGAAGTTTCGAGGAAATTAGGAGATTATGTTAAACTGTAAACTGTGTCTAAATGTTTGCTCCATGTATGCAATAATAAGCAAACTGGGTACAACCAGGTGACATTATTCTACTCACCCTTTAACCAACATTAAAAAGGACATTTTTAAAGTGTAAAATTATAACAAATTACTGAAACAGACCATGAATAACCCCAAAAGATCAATTATTTCTGTAGAAATATTACAGACGTGTTAAATAGCCTATCAGTTTAGTAATAGGCTATAGCCTGTCTGTATTAGGCTTATGCAATGTTGTCTTAATCAAAAAGTTAACATTTAGTGATACTATTTCAAAGTGATTTATGCCATTTTGTCGGGTTACAAATATTTACCCTACATTCCAGTAAACACAGCTAATAACAAAGTGAAAAGGGGAGACGATTAGGCCACATTTTAAAGCAATGGTGTGAGTAAAATCCTGTGGAGAACGATTGTAAGCTTATTTTGAAAACAGCTAGTGCCATAAAAATTATTGTTATACCATGTTACAATAAAATATTGTTATACATTACTCTCCTGACATCTGAAAATAGCCTATAGAACATGAAGGAAAAAGTGCAGCTCATTCAGTCAAACTGACAGATTATTTGTGACCCTGGACCACAAAAGCAGTCTTAAGTCGCTGGGATATATTTGTAGCAATAGCCAAAAAAACATTGTATAGGCCAAAATTATCGATTTTTCTTTTATGCCAAAAATGATCAGGATATTAAGTAAAGATCATGTTCCATGAAGATATTTTGTAAATTTCCTACGATAAATATATTAAAACTTCATTTTTGAATAGTAATATGCATTGCTAAGAACTTCATTTGGACAACTTAATAGGTGATTTTCTCAATATTTAGATTTTTTTGCACCCTCAGATTCCAGAGTTTCAAATAGTTGTATCTCGGCCAAATATTGTCCTATCATAACAAATTATTTATTCAGCTTTCAGATTATGTATAAATCTCAATTTCGAAAAATTGACACTTATGACTGGTTTTGTGGTCCAAGGTCACATTTGTATGATTTGTTTCAGTCCTTTTGAGTGCAACTTCCCCAAACCAGAAGTGTCTCCCATAATCTAAAACGCGCTCGTTATGAAAAAGGTAGATAAGCCACCCTTTTTTGTACAAAATGAACACAATTTAAATAATGAGCAAGTCCATCGTGAATTCAGCTTCTTAAAGTTTTTTTTTTAACACTGGCATAGTTTAAAAAAAAACACAATAGGCATAGTAGTTTTAGAGTTAATGTTTTAGAGCTGTCGGGACGGATTTCCCGGGAAACCACATACAGTATTTAATTCAGTCAGTCATCCATGCCTTTAACATCATAACTGAGGAAAGAAGCTCAGGTTACTAAGCTGCTACTAGCTTGAAGCCACAACTAATAGACTGAAATCAGAGTTTGCAAGCAAAAGTTGAAATGACAGTACTCGTAATAAAACACAAACCTGGTTTACAAAACTACGTTTTTATTATTATTAACAATGGCTAGTTAAACCTGATAACCCTCATCGTAATAGTGATAGTGTAATAGTGTTCACTGTTTTACCTTGCCTGATGCAATAATTTCAGCATTGCTTTTTAAACTTTATTTTAAGACAAAAAATATATAAGCTGTTTTCCTGCTCAAGACATACGTTTCAGATATCGATATTTCTTTCAAAAATAGATGTATTTATTTATTTACTGGAGTGTGGGAAGTTTTGATGTTGTCAGTGACGATCCACTGATATAAAGTGATTATCTTTATATATATAGCGAGAAAAAAAAACAGTCCAAGTTTAAAATCCAGAAAATTAATTTAAAACCAAATGAACTTTTTCAAATGATAATTGTCAAAAACGGAGAGTCATGTTTTGGAAAAAAATACTAAATTGCTCAGTAATTTAGAATAATAATGCATGTAGATATTGGAAAGTGCACTGCTGTTTGTTGTTTATAGAGATCTCTGGTGGTGTAGAGAAGATGTTTTGATAGGGTTCACAACATTTACAACTTATTTTACTTATGAATTTAACATTGAACGTGAGCCTACAGTAGAGGATTCCTGGCACGCATTTTTGAGAGAGCTTCTCGACTAGGATGTGGCATCTAGAAATACCACATTTCAAGGCCTAGTGGTATTTTATTATTATTTACTAATTAATTAACATTAACAAATGGCATATATATGATCACAACACACTAAAAACAGTTTTAGCCCCCTTTACCTCATCTTTTTTCTCCAAAAAGTCAACGTTTCAAAACTATGAAGTATTCATAGAGTAATAAAAACATTCCTTATTGCTCATACATTAGACATATGGTCGCTTTCAAACAGTACAATGATTATTTCCACTTCAAATCAAATGAAGTGCATTAGCTGTCCGGTACAATGAAGGACAGACAGGAGAAGGGTGTACCAGCCAGGCAGTCTGTGTTAACCACTGCTTGAATCTCACTAAAGAGAGCCTGCTCTCTATTCCCGGTGTTCTTTGTTCCCTGTTTCAGCTCTGCCAGCCACTGTAGTATAGTATGCTTTTCCCTGCCCCTTGGAATTCCTCGGAAGTACAGCACAGCTGAGAGATGACCCTTCCTGAAATGAGTAAAGAATTGGTTGAATTAAAGTAAAATGAGCAATGTTACATTAACAGACATGGCAAATCTACAGCAAGTAATATGACTCTAACCTGATATCTGGATAGTTCTCAACTAATGGCTCTAGGTTATGTTTTATTTCACTTTTTTTGCACCCAATGATATTGCTCAGCTGGTTCCCGACTGGATGGAGCCAATCTAAGGAGGAGTTCTACAAAAAATGATACGTAAGGAAAATGTTAGGATGTTTTGATGAAAAGCACAGCTGTAGAGAGTTGCATTATGGAGACTGTACCATATCTTGGAAGATCTCCTTCAGTTCCTCCCACTGATTTGTGATCTTAGTGGCAGCTGTCTCATTCTTCCGGTTTTTGCACAAGTAGTTATTCTTCATCAGCTGAGATACATATTCTTTCACCACAAAAAAGTGAGCTTCATTCACGAAAGCCTAAAAAAGAGACAGTGGAGACAGTGCTGTAGCAGAGTGGTTACATTAGAGTATATTAATGGAACAAACTGTTTGCACTCTCACCTGTTTATGTCTTGGGGTCATGTACTTGCTCTGTTCAGAAAGAGTCTCAGTTCTGTGGATCAGCTGTGAAAAGTCTTCATCAACTGAAAACCATTTCCCTGTCATCTGTCTCCTGAGGAAGGGCTACAAACAGAAGCTCTTTAATACTTAATATTCACTCACTCCACTATCAAACGTATACATTCAGTTCATTATTAAATTCCAGTCACATATTCACAGACATTATTTATTTTTATACTTAAGTGATTTATTTACTTCTAGAATCCTGCAGATATGTAGTATTGCTTTGTATTCGAATAAATATTAAAAAAAAAATCCTTCTGGTTCCAAAATATAAAAATCAGTGTGCATCAGTGTGCAGTTTTTAATGTTTCTAGAGTGAGCCATGTTTGAATAAAGGCTTTTTATATTTTGGAACCAGAGGAAGTGCCTTGGATCCAGTTTTTTCTATAGATATATTTTTGAACCCAACCAAAGAGCACCTTCTGGGATCATTAAACGGAGGGCCTTGCAGCAAGTAGTGCTCCAAGATCTTTTCCTTGACTTCATAAAAGTTGTTTGCCTGCTATAATCTGCATGACAGAGAGAGTCTAGTGTGGCTCTCAAACTAAATGTTTAACAATGAGAAAGGTGTGCATTTCAGAAGCTCACACCTTGACATCTGTTTTGAAGTTCTCCATCACAGCTTGACTCAAACTGGTGGTCAGTCTATCTATTTCTTTTTGAACCAGCTCAAGCTGAATCGGGCAGGTGTCTTTATAATTCTCCATGTGCTCTCTGGAGGAAAAAACGTTGAAATTATAATGTTTTGTAGTACTGTAGTGTCAGCTTTAACTAAATAGTTTATAAAATGTGTTTTTCTCTGTTTGCAGTTTGTATTTTGCTCTTTATGTCCACCTTATGTACAGTACAGTTGTAAAATAAAAAGTAGAATAGCAATATTTGTTTGCTTATTTTTTTTTTGCTTAATCTATATTTACAAAGATGAATTCTAGAAAGGACTGTATACTGACATGCTCACCTCTTGATGTTTTCTGTAAGTAATCTAAGTATTGTTACATTGATTTATGCTCCCAGAAATCACAACAGCATTGTAATAGTAACACCAACATTTAGCTCAAAATCATTTAGTTCACTAACATGAAACACTTACAAATGCATTCACCTGGATATAATTATTTGTTAGTGTGTATACACTATAGTGTAACACTACTATTATACACTTTGGGGATTGCGATATTTTTTTCCATGTTTTTTGAAAAAAAGTCACCTATGCTCACCAAAGCTGCATTTACTTCAAATTTAAAGTAAAGTAATTCAAAATAACTTCTTTCTATTTTAACATATTTTAAAATATATTTTCTTCCTGTGATGGCAAAGCTGAATTTTCAGCATCATAACTCCAGTCTTCAGTGTCAAGTGATCAGTCAGAAATTATTCTAATATGCTGATTTGGTGCATACGAAACATTTCTTATTAATTCAAGAAACATTTCTTATTATTATCAGCATTGAAAACAGTTGTGTGGGTTTTTTTGTATAAACTATGATCCAGAATACAAGTATTAATTTCATTAAAAAATCTTAACAAAAAATCTTAGTGACCCCTAACCTTTTGTAGTGATTCACATTTGGCAAATGGATTAGATTAGAAGGGTTTCAGGTTGCCTAACAACAAAGCAGAAAAGAGGATGAATTTGTCATTATAAAACTGTACTGTAATGCTGTGTTTTCTGCTTTGTAATATTTAAGAAATAATCAATAATTTTGTGATTTTCTCATGTTTAGTTAGTATTGCCCAAGGTCTTTGGTTTAAGTTTTGGAGACACACATCCAATGCTTCCTTCATTCACGCATTCCCCACTGTCAGGGAATTCCCCTGCCAACTGCCTCTACTGTAGCACATATTCTTAGAAATCACATGACTGATTGTTATGATTGATTGTTTACTCATGGTATTTAAAACGACTCGCTCAAAAACAGGTGGCACCTAAACCTAGTGATTATGATTATGAAAAGATTAGAATATCAAATGAAAATTCCTCCATCAATATAAATGTGAATGTTACAAATAGCTTTTCTCCTTCTATTAAAGATCTCCTGGCTTTGGAAACACACAATCTTTCTGAATGGGTGCTTGTGAAATAATGGATCTAGAACTAATGCAGCTGGATATATATTATTTCTGCTCCTCCCAACAAGTGCCTTTTGGGCACTGTGCTGTGTAAATGACTTACTTCAGGGCACTAAAGCTGTTGATGTAGCTGATGTGATACTCTGCCCAGAGAGAGGAGTTAGAGAGAGGACTGCTCCACTCAACAAACGCTGACTCAAACCTACAGAAACAAATAACCACAGTCAGGTATACAAAGAATTAAAACACAAAAACAAATATAAATGACCTAATTAGTCAGATATTATTGAGGGGAAATAAACATGGAAATGTGTTTCATGGAATGTAGTTTTGATCAAGTCTATGGGAAAAATGTGTCATATGAATGGCAAAAAGAAACCCGGATTTAATATGCTTATCTTTTTTTCCCCATTTAATAACTGTCAAATTAGCACATAAAGATATAACAGCTGTTAGATAAAATAAACTTGAATAGTTGTCCTCAGTACAAAAAACAGCTTTTAGAGTTATAGAATTACAAAACTGACTTCCAAGTAGCATATTAGTTCTTTATCACAAACCGTTTTGGAAAGGTCTTCAGTTCCTCCAAACAGGAATGCACAACCTTCTGCTCAAGGTTCACATCGATTCTTCTGGATCCTTGTACATGCCCTTTAATATGCTGGGAAAGAAAACAAAATAAATGTGTTTTTGTAACCTTGTGCTGTTTTTTTTAACTACAGTGTCCTCAAAAAAATTTGGGCACTTAAACTACTTAGAAATGTCTAAATGCCATTGAATTAGATTAAAATACTTTAAGTGGCAGCTTCACACAAATGATGCTAGAATTTACTTTTTTACAATAACATAGATCAGTACTATGAACATTACACAAACATTTTATCATTTAAAACTGAACAAACTTCTTTGTGTGAAATTATTAACCTGAAAATTGAAACAATCAAAACATTACAGTGGCTTAATGCTGCCTCTATGTGCTATCAGAGTTATTTTATTCGTAAATATGAGTTTCCAAGACGGAAATTGGACATTAACAGCTTGTCAAGTCACATTTACGACTAGGAAATTTGGAGATAATTTTGATACCAGTGTTTCCGAGTTTGCCGGGCGGTGGGCCATAAACTTTAAACTTTAAGGAGGAGGAAACCATTGCTGTTAAGTCCTATTAATTTTTCCTTTAACATCTACATTGCTTTTTCTTGCCATTACAGTCATTTCACGAGTTCACACTTGCATATAATAAACAGAGTAAAGGTTATGCGTATTTGGTGTGCTGTCTGAGGGGAGGGCTCCGAGCTCGGAATTTTGTCCCGAACCCAGAGTAACCCTACAGGTTAATCTAGGAATAGTTGTAAGTGCGGAGAAGGGGTGGCAGAGGAATGCTGGAAAACTGTCA
>JAUZSZ010000115.1:9641839-9659935 GCA_034780575.1 Labeobarbus marequensis | reverse complement strand
GAATATCATTATATGCTTTAACATTAAGATTTGTACTCATAGAAATTACTAAAGTAGTCAAACCTGTTCATTAGAAGAGGGCGACCCAATACTTTTGGCAATATAATGTATATAATGTTACAAAATCCTTTTTTTTTTCAAATAAATGCTTTTGAACTATTCTCTCAAAAATACTGACAAAAGTGCCACAGTTTCACAAAAAGTTTAAGCAGCACTATTGTTTTTGACATTGATAATAATAAGAAATGTTTATTGACTAGTAAATTAGCATATTTGAATGATGTCTGTAGGGTCACGTGACACTGAAGACTGGAGTAATGATGCTGAAAATTCAGCATTGCATCACAGGAATAAATTGCATTTTAAAATATATTCATATAGAAAACATATTTACTATTATATTTACATAAACATACTATTTCAGGATTTTTGATCAAATTAATGCAGCCTTGGTGACAATAACAGACTTAAAAAGTCTTGCAGACCCACACTTTTAAACGGTAGCGTATATTATCTCTATGTCTATTTTAATTTCTATTAATAATTGAAAGAGTGTGTATTTAAAATCTAACAACTTAACATAACACTCAAAGGAGATTGAAGGTGAAAATAGGGGTGTCATCTTGGGATTGTATGCAAATAGACATGCAAATATTAGCACTTAACAATGCAGTGTACTTGAGGTGTCGTATTGTTAGTCAGTTGAAGAGCTGAATCAGTTTGATTCTAGTGAATGGATCTGGGCCGACCTGCTTTTCTCAGACCGGAAGTGTGGCGGTGTGGAATGTGCAAGTGCCGGCCCATAGTGCAGCCCCCACCTTCACCAGACTTTAGTGTTACTTTTGGCTCAGGATCAAAAAATGGCCCATTTCATGTTCTCCTTTTACCCTCAAAGAGGAAGAGCTCTCATAAAAGGGGTTTGTTGTTTCTGCTGTGTCTGTACTTTTTCTTCTGGAGTCATTTTACGTGCATAGCAGTGCCAGACCAGAGAGCCAGTGCAAATGCAAACCTGTTCTGCTGGATCCCTCATTTCATGTGTTTCATTTTTAAAGAGTTATTTTGGATCCATCTTGGTTTGGTAATAGAAAAAATAGATGATGAAGATGTTTTTCTTGCTCATGCACGTCACAAACAACTGTTACTCTTGCAGTTGTTTTATGGAGTTGAAGGGTGGATTAATTAAGCAGCTGTCTACCCTTATGAAAAAGAATTGTGCTTAATTATATTGAATACGCACTTGAAGTGTATCTTATGTGTGCTTGCAGGATATATAATATTAATTAAATAAAGGCCACTTAAGTGTACTTAAAGAGAGACAATTACATTACTTTTAAGTATACTTTTACACACTTAAGTATACTTTTAAAAAGTGCACTTTGTAATAATGTCAAATTAAAGTGTTTTTAAGTAGATTTTTAAGAATTGTTTTAATATGTTTTTTATAGAAGTACACTTATTTTGATGTGTTGACTAACATACTAAAGATGTGAAGTGCTTAATTCTAATTTTAACTGTAGTGTGTTATTTGATATTACATTTAAAGTTAATACATTTCAAATGTAATAAATTGCAACATCATTACAAATGTGTAATTACAAATACATAACATACTGTACAAGTTTCAATAGAAAGAACATTAGAATATATTTTACTTTACCATTTTTGCTTGTAAGTATATTCAACAGTACACTTTAACCATATTTCAAAGACAGTATTATAAATGATGAAATTACATATAAAGATGTACTTAAGTCCTACTTAAGTGGGTCAAAATGCACTCGAAAGTTTAGCTAATTGCATTTAAAGTAAATTTAAACTATAATGCATTTTCATTTCATTCTAAATAACATGCAATTAAGTGTCCAAAAACATTACATTCAGTTCACACTTAAGTATATTCTATAAAGTATTGTATTGTATATTAAGTAAAAAGTACTCTTTTTAAAATTCTGCTTAAGTGTACTGCTTTTTCACAAGGTTAGAAGAGACTAGCAGCATGTTAAAAAAACATTCAGATTATCATGGTGGTAACATTTACATTTTCCAAAACTGTGTCTAATGGTGCTGTTTGGGTTGAGACTTCTTGAAAGAGTAGGTCACAGTCTGTGGAGGACTCAAACAATCAAGTGCTTTAGCCAAGAATGAAAGCATGCTGGTCCATCAGAACAGTTTATGTTGGCAGCGACCAGCATTTGGTGTTTATGAACCAGCCCGCCAGGCTCCGTTAGGTCCGGCGTGTTTTAGTGCCTGTGTGTTCATCATGGTGTGTTTTATGTGCCAGGATTATGTTCAACCAGGATTATAGGTCTTGGTCTGGGTGGAGCTCAGGGTGCAAAGCATCAGCTGTGGTCAGAAGGCCTGAAAATGTGAAGTACAACAAGGAAAGGGTTTGGTTATAATTTGGCATGGCGCTTCCTCTAACTGCGCCTCTCGTTTTAGAAACGCATACCAGAGCCCTCCCTCGTTCTCTTTCTCTCTCTACACGTCTCTCCGGTTCTGCTCTCCTTTTCTTCTCCCGATCTCCTCTCTCACTTTTCATAAGAGTGTTTGAAATATTTTGAGCTTTTATGTAACCCAGTACACGCTATTTTGATGAATGGGGGAGATTACATGCTCTAAATCGACTCTTTGCACTGTCACTAGTGATTCTGTGTTACTCTGTAGCAGGAAGATCCAACTCATCGTGTCTCATACAGTAATCTGATCAACAGTACAAGTATTATGTAAAAGGTTTAAGTTTTCACAAGGGTGTCCGTAAAGTTTTAAACATCTTAAATACACTTTTTACAAAACTGAAGACTGTAAAATGTCTGAGATATGTAATACTCTGAATCTATTTTGTGACAGTTCTTTAAGCTGTCTCTTGTTGTCGAATACTTTCAAAAAGCCAAAAGTGCTAAAGATTTTAATATTTTCATAAATTTTATGTATTAATTAAGGTCCTAAATTTTTCTTAAAATAGTAGAAGTAGTAGTTGTTGTAGTAGTAATTTGCATTGAAGATCTTTAAAAAAAATTACATTCCCTGACATGCAGATACCCTGTATTTTTGGTCAGTACTCCTTTCTGTTGATCAACGTTTTCAATGTTAAATAAAACTAAATTTAAAACATTTAGAACATTTAAAACAGAAATGTTGCCATAGCAATTAACTGTAATGAATAGATTTAAATTGAAGTAATAAAGTTAATAAAACTAAAACTGAAATAAAAATAAATTATAGCTCAGTAGAAAAACTAAAACGAATGAAAATGACAAGCACATAACAAAATTACTCAAATTTTAAGTAAAATTTAAATGAAAACTGAAAATATAAAAATCAAAGCTAATTTATTTATAATAGTATGATTGTAATTGAAAATGCTTTTTTGGGGGGGGGTCTATATCAGTAAAGAATGGTTCTAGCAACACCAAAGTCATGCCTTCGATTCCCAGCAAATGCTTGAATTAAAAATAAAAAAATGTTGAAAAAATTTGAATGCAAAGTAAGTCAATTTGGATAAAATGCATATATATAAAATATGTAGTATAAATATAAAATATATCATGGTTGTCCGTAATTAGACAAAAGAATATACAATCAGAATGAACCATTTACTTTTTAATGCGTGTTCCTGGTCATATTGGGTTTGATATATTTTATATATGTTATTCCAAATAGGATTTCATCATGTTTTAATCTAAATGTATTATCTTGTTTCACCTTTGAAATAACTGTGCTTTTTGAAAATATATACACAATATTTTCATAATGTGTTTTAATAAAATTCCATATTTCCATATTATGATAAAATGTAAAATGTAAAATGGGTTGCAAACTGCGCTTCACATAGATTTACACCTAAATGCTGAATCAGAAATGCTGTATCTCAATACAGTGCTTTACCATGACTGTATGTCAAAGGAGCAAGCAAGCTTGATGGACTGAATGAACAGAATCTGTGCAGATTCACAGGCCTCAGCACAGATTCCAGTCCATAAAGTCTTTTACAACATTCACGTGAGCAGCAGCACTACTTGTTAATCTAAATAATTCAACCAGCTATGATAAATATTGCACACAAACCTTGTCATGCAACATAAATGATTCAGTTTTGCGCCATAGACTAAAATACAACACATTTCATCAGGCAGAAGCTGAGGAACATTCTTGATGAATTGTAATCAAGTCTTTTAAAAGTATCTCATGTCTTTTGATTGCATGGGAATTTTTGTACACCCCAATTAAAGAGTTGTCTTTCCTGAAAGACCTCCATATATCCATGCTTTCCTGAACAATGCCCTAGGTACAAAGATGTGCAATGTTCCTCACTTAATTTCCCAACGGAGATCAATGAAGTGGCTATTTGACTCAGAGAGAGAGAGAGAGAGAGAGAGAGAGAGAGAGAGAGAGAGAGATTCCACTCTCTGCCTTCCAACTGAAAAGCTGTTTGTGAACAGTTATGTAATGTTTAAAATCTAATGCTGATGGTAATTGATTGTGGCTTGTCCCGTATTCAGCTGGGTTTACTCTTTTGTTGCTGGAGGCTGAACTGTGTATCATCTCGATCAGTGTATCATGTTCTATTTTGCATTTGATCAGCCTACATTGATCAAACCACAGGTATCTTACAGGTCAATGACTGAGTCAAACTGTAATCTACCACTAGATGGCACTAGCACAAATCAATTCATGTGCATGTACCCAAATCTCTGTGTAAGTTACACAATCCAGTGTAACAGTACTCTTACCGTTTATGCAGTACGGATATGTATACTGTATAAAGCAGATTTATATATATATATATATATATATATATATATATATAATATACTGTATATTATTCTGTAGATCAGTGGTTCTGCATGGTTTCAAATCAGCATGCCCTTTCTAATATTGCAACATGTTTATGATTCAAATTCCAAGTTTCCTGTTTGTAAATATGACTTTGCTCTGTCATTCATGTGCGTGGAAACCATAACATATATTTCCAACTACACGTGAAGGGTGCATCAATCTTGACTCATTTGACCAGACTAACTAGATATTTTACACAAATTTGATTAGAAAATAAATTATATCTAAAAACCTAATGCTGAAATTGTTGTAATGAAGTCAGCGTATGATATAGCAAACCACTGAACATTTTGTTACGCAATACAATACAGTTTCACTCTTTTACTTAAACAATAGTAGGCAGTATTCATTGTATGTAGCACAGTATCCAGTTAGCGCATACCTTTACAATTACTTTTACTACATTTTACTGCATTTGTCTTAATGGTGTCAGTCGATTTTAAAGCGCTCTCAGTGTTGTAACTGTTGGATAACCCGGTCCCACTCCAAACCATTTCTTATGTAAGCTCTTTTATATCATTACAGGGAGATTTAGCTGGCTTTATATGAGCAAGGTTTAAGCTGTTTAGCATGCTGCAGTGTTTCTATACTGATGTGATGAACAGCATTACTCTTGAGCTTGTATCTGCTGGTTGTTCCTGTCCAGCGTTGCAGAAGTAATGACTGCTGGGATGGAATGCCTTATGATGATTGTATTGTGTTTCTTGTGATCACTGAACCATATGGTTTGTTCAGCTACATTGTCTCCATCTGCTCACTCACTTCAGTCAAGAATCAAAACCTTAATTCAATATATTGTATGTTCAACTCTTGTTGTGCTTCTTTAATTATGACAGTGTATAGTGTGAATACTTTGCACAATAAGTATCGTGCCAAAATGTGTCAAACATTAAGACATTTTTACATTAAAATGGATTAAAAATGTAAAATAACCGTTTATGATGTAACAAGATGTCACGCACTGAAATAAACAAACACTGTGATGAGATCACATGACAAAGGCATTGAGGTCATGTGACAGCAGTGCAGCATACTACTGTTTGAAACCCATATAGACCTCCTTATTTAAAACTTTTTATTTCTTTAAAAAATAGTGGGCAGTATTCACTCAGTAGTTAAGCACTGCGCTTTTTTACAGAGTCTCAAATCAGATGAGGACACAGGAAGCAACAAGGAGTCTACACACCACTATTTTGTGGCACAAGGTATGTCAGATATTACTAACTTTTAAATTAATCAAGCATGTTTGTATGTAAAATCAACACACTGCTCCAATTCTTTCTGATTTACATATATTCAAGGCCAGTTGAAGCTCTGGAATCAAGATGGCACAGGAAGTCCTCAGCGCTCATCTGACCCTCAGCAGGAAGTGACAGACGGGCAGGTGAGGGCAGTATGGCAGGAGCTGGGGGTCGGAGCCGGAGGATCACTAAACCGTGAGGAGCTGTCAGTTGTCTGTGACCACATCGGTCTCAAGGACTTACAGTCTGGGGTACGGTCATGTAACGTTCTGTACGGAGTAGGATTTTATAAATCATATTAACCAAGTTAGGACATTCTGTGCTGCTTGTTTGCTACTAATTACTCTTTACAGAGTTACTTTCCTTCACTATTCAATGCACAAAACACTGTTATCCATATTTATTTGTTTATGCAAAGGAGTTAGATGCTCTCTTCAGGAAACTAGACAAGGATCAGGATGGGAGAGTCAGTCTGAGTGAGTTCCAGAGCGGGCTGTTCACACAACACGATCACGCTGCTCCCATCTCTACCTCCACCCCTGCCCGGCCCAAACCACAGCGCTCCATCTCAAAGGTCAGGATCAGATCAAGGTTATGGTGATGTTGCAGTTAAAGCAGATTGTAGCCAAAAATAAACAGAGCTTTGCCAAACGATCTGCTGAAAAAGCTGACACCAGTGTCCAAGAGTGTGACTGCGTGGTTTTCTCTGCAAATGAAGTGAATGTTTGAAAGATGCAGTTATATAATTGTTAATTAAAGGTTTTATGTTGCACATAATATACTGTGCTTATTTATTATTTTGACAGTTCAGTTCAGTTTGAAAGTACTTGCACTAGCCAAAAGTATTGGCATTGTTGTTTACAAAAAATATTGCCAAAGCATTATATACGTACCTGTCAAAAGTTTGAAATAATTAAGTTGGTTTCTTTATGTTTTAAAAGAAGTATCTTATGTTCACTGAGGCTGCATTTATTTGATCAAAAATACAATAAAACACTAATATTGTTAAATATTATTACAGTTTAAAATAACTCTACTATTTGTTTATATTATAGTATAAAATTTTATAAAAAAAATCAATTTAATGTATTCCTGTGAATGTAAAGCTGAATTTTCAGCAGCGTTACTCCAGTCTTCTGTGTCCCGTGATCCTTCAGAAATTATTTTAATATGCTGATTTGATGCTCAATTATTAATAATGGTTCTAATTATCAGTGCACTAAATTATTAAGCAGCACAATTGTTTTCATCATTAATAAGAAGATATTTTTCTTGAGTACTAAAGCTTGTCATTTGAGGATCATGTGACACTGAAGATTGGAGTAATAATGCTGAAAATTCAGATATACATCACAGGAATAAATTACATTTTAAAATAAATTCAAATAGAAAACATTTATTTTAAGTTGTATTAATATTACTGTATTTTTGATTAAATAAATGCACTTTTGGTAAACATAAGTCTTCTTTAAAAAATCATAATTATTCCAAACCAGTAGTGTGTACATGTGTAGAAAATATGACCCAAACACACTAATGTATGTACATGAGGTTTCTGGTGTGCAGCTGAAAAAATATTTTTGCCACAGTAATTTTCATTTGATCATATGATGTTTTGCATGGAATGCTTATTTTTTTTATGCATGCCAGATTGGCAGGTTCATGTAACAGATATAATAGAGAAATCTTTATCTGCCAGTTTTCCTCTCACCTGATTGAAAGAGAAAATTGCTGAAAGAATAAACCAAAGCCTTTCCCAGTGTTTTCATGTCATTTCACAGCAGACAGACACAAGAGACAGTTAAATGATTGCCTGACTGTCAAACAGGATTCATTTCAGAACTCCAACATCAAGCCAAGTAACTGAGTGGCTGGAACCAATTAACTTAATTGGGAAGGTGGAGCCTCCTTTTTGCTCTCTTTTTCCTAGCAAAGCACAACTAATGTATTCCTGTGCAGTGGCCAAACTTGAAATCAATGCTGAGGAGATGTACTGCACAACGGGCCTCATACCTGCATGTGATGTTTTTACATGGGAAGGCAAAGACAGTTTGGGTTCCTTTAGTGATGACATTTCTGAGGTGATTTTACTGAAAGCACAACCAGCCAAAACAGCATCTGAACTAAAGCTGGGCACAGTTTCTGATTTGCTGGTTAATAAAATTTAGTATTTAAAAGCTCAGGCCTCATTTAAAGAGAAAAACAGCTTCAGTGTTTGATAACAAATGCCGAGTTGCATGAATATTTGGCGGTCGCTGGAGCTAAATTGAGGCTAAGCCAGCTTAAGGGTTACGACACCAGAAGGACGTTTGTTGGTGGTCAGTGCAATAATTTTGTTCATGATTGAGGCTCTAGCTCTGGCATGTCAAGGACAGCATTGTGCATTGTGTGGTGGGACTGTGAGAGCTCCATTGTTCAGCGGTTTTCCTCGCAGTTAGATATTGAACTTTGTCTGATCATTTTGTCTTTTTTTTCCTCATGTCGTTCCCTCTGCTCTCTCAGGCCCTTGAGGAGCGAGTGGTGCGCTCCACCTCCCCTTCTTTACTGTCGGCTACGGTGGGTCAGAGGCTGCTGACCCGGCTAGATGATGGATCAGGATGCACAAGCCCAGACAAAGTCATTGCCCTCTGGACGGAGGAGGGCATCCACAACAGCAGGGATATTCTACAGGTAAGACATTATTGGATGTTATTTGCACTAATTAAACACTGAAAAACTATAATCTGCTGTATTGAATGTTTAAATGTTTGCATAAAGTGGATCAGAAATTATGATTTTTTTTCTGAACTATTGCATGAACTGTTTTTTCTTTATTCTGAACCTGGTTACAGACTCTGGACTTCTCTCTGGAGGAGCGTCTGTGTCTGGCTGAACTCACTCTGGCTCTGGACAATGAGTTGCTGGTCAGTGGGAATGGCATCCATCAGGCTGCTCTGGTCTCCTACAAGAATGAGATAAACTACTTCCAGTGAGTCTCTTTCACATCAGATCTGTATTTATTCACAAAACCTGTCACGAAATGTCCAATAATATTGTGAAGTGTTACAATTTAGAGTAACTGTTTTCTTTTAATGTACATATAAAATATAATATACCATGTGATGCAAAGCTGAAATTTCAGCATCGTTGTTACAGTCTTCAGTGTCACATGATCCTTCAGAAATCATTCTAATATGTTCAATTTTTGATTTTATGGAGAAATTATATCAGTGTGTGGACATTATGTTTGTTTTGTGCTTTAGTTAGACCGTTTTGTCCTGCACATGAGCCCTATTTGGGTTTGTGGCATGTGCTCACCTTTTTTGCATTTTTGATTTTTTTTAAACCATTTATTTGAAACGGAACTATTTTGTAGAATTATAAATGTTGTTATTATTAGTCACTTTTGA
Source organism: Labeobarbus marequensis (assembly GCA_034780575.1). NCBI lineage: Eukaryota > Metazoa > Chordata > Actinopteri > Cypriniformes > Cyprinidae > Labeobarbus > Labeobarbus marequensis. The sequence goes on along the minus strand of JAUZSZ010000115.1, from coordinate 9,650,469 downwards.
TTAATTTAATGTGTCCATGCTGAATAAAAAATATTCATTTTATTTTTTTTACTTAGCCCAACTTTAAATAGTATTGTAGCATATCTTGTAAAATAGTATTGTAAAAAAAAAAAAAGCAATAATAATATAAATTGTTTTTAACATTGGTAATAATAAAAATGTTTCTTGGGCAGCAGATCAGCATATTAGAATCATTTCTGAAGTGTCATGTTGCACTGAAGACTGGAGTAATTATTAAATTAAATTTTAAAATATATTATAATAGAAAACATTTCAAATTGTAATAATATTTCACAATATTGCTTTTTGCTTTAAGCAAATAAATGTAACCTTGTTGAGCATTACAGAATTGTATCAAAAGCATATATATGTAATATAATACTATATTACCATTCCTTCTAATTCCAAATTTCACATTTTTGACTGGTGATATGTATGTTGCATTGATTTGTGACATTATTTTCAGGACAATTTTACCTTTTTGTATTACTATTATGTTTCTGCTTTCAGTTAAACATTTGAATTAAAATAACTACATTACATCATGTATTACTGTTTTAATATCTTATAACTTAAAAAAAGATACATTTTGTAATTTTATATCTTTAAAATCATGAGGAAAAATGCCTCTTCACCTGCATTTCTGTGCTGTTTGGTTTTTGTCTCCACCTGGAGGACATGTAATGTTACTGTGTCCAGCAGTATAGTTCTTAGTCATTAAACAACTGCACGGTGGCTTTACTTTGTTCGATTACTGTCTTTGCATGGTTAACAGGTGTTACTTGTGACAAAATGTGCATCAGAATGAATGAGATGAGAGGTGGTGGTTTTGTGTTCCAACTCTAGAGTCGTGGCAGACCAGGCCTGTCAGGAAAGGGACAAAGCCAAAGCAGACCTGGAAATGGCTGACCGCCGCAACCTACAGCTGGTCAGAGAGGTGGATGATCGCCATGCGAACATGGAGTCTCTCAATGAGTCGAAAATCAAGTACGGCTGCTCTCCCCTAGTCATATAATCACATCTGATGAAGACACATGCAAGTGCACTGCAGTGTCACTGTCCATGTTGTTTCTTTGATGCAGGGGTCTGGAGCAGGAGTTCCGGGATAAGCTTACGGCATTGAGGAGCGAATCAGAGTATGAAAGTGAGGTGCTTCTAGAGCAGGTAGAGAAGGAGCACAAGAGACTTCAGGAGGAGCTAGAACTGCTCATGGCTCAGGACGTTAGCCTTCAGGAGGACATTTGCACTGCTGCTAAGGTAACCACTGACGATATTATTATTATCAGTATTCTCCTGTTTGGTCTTTGCACTTAAAATACACTAATTTTTAAAAGATTGAGGTTAGGTTTTTTTTTTTTTTACGTAATTGATCAAAGAATTCTGAAAAGATATAGTGTCCATTAAATATTAGGCTGCAACTGTTTTCAACGTTGATAAGATCGAGTAGTTTTTAACTTTTTTTTGTTTTACATTGATGGCTTCTGAATATTCAGATATCCCAGAATTAATGACATTTTAAAATGTATTATCCTAGGAAACAATTATTTTATTTGTAATAATGTTTCAAAATTATTACTGTATTTTTTAGCATTGCGCATAAGAGACAAAAGCATTTGAAAAACTGATCTACCAAAAACCTTTGACTTTAACTATAAAACTAATCATTCTGACTATGAATTCTGAGTCTCTGATTTACATTAGTTTTAAATTATTCTATCTTAAAGTGCCACATTGTTTTTTTGTTTGCTGGCAATAATAAATAGCCTACAGTTACACTAATAAACTGTTGCTTGACAGGTAAATTGTTTATTCCAATTATTATTAGTAGTGTAAGTAATTATTTAACATGAGTGTTGTTTATTATATTGCCGTTTTCAGCAGTTTTTTAACAATACACCACTTGAGGACGTTTTACATTGACTTTACCATGTTTAATGGTTAAGGGGTTGTAGGTGATCACTCACCTGTGGTAAACTCACTGTAAAATAAGAACACTCACACAACATTGCTGCAATAAAATGAATATTTATTGTACATATTTAAAATAACTTTAAATTTGTTAAACATTATAGTTTAAATTGATTCTCCTTTATTCTGTTTTGCAATCGTATTATAGTATTTTTTCATAAAGAAGTTGTTAAACACATGAATAAAAAAATGTGTTTACAAAGAGTCTTATTTATATACATATATTCCACAGTTTTGTATTTTGCCATTGAATATTCAAGTCGGGAATAGTTTATTTAAACTATAACTGTATCTATAGAATGTTTGTATTGTATTACAATTTCCTTACTGTCCCTCCTTTAATTCCCTTGCAATCACACTGACTTAAGTTTCATGATGATCCTGCTCTTAGCTACAGAGCATGAGGTGATCTATCATGGTTAGAGATGTATGTTTCTTTGAGCATGTCAGTGTGGTGTCAAGTTAAATAACTCTAGCTGTGTGTTACAGGAGAACAGTCGTTTGGAGGAGGAGGTCAGCGTCCTGAAGGAGAAGCTGTCTGAAGCCGAGAGCACCATCTCTAAACTACAGAAAGATCTAAATCATCTGCTGCAGGACAAGGTGAGACCTCTGTATGCTGTGAATCATATCCTTCATGAGGTTGATAATTAATGATAATTGATCTATGCTTGTTTTAATGAACAGTATGGTGGCATTGATCCAAATGGCACAGGACTGCTGAATCAACAAGAGCACTTCTCAGAGATCTTTAAGGAGTACGAGCAACAATGCAGGGTATGAGCAATGCTGGAGTAAATAATGAAGTCAGCCCTGTCATTGTGCGTTGTATTTAAGTGTTCTTTTTGGTCATTATGCTAGATATCCTGTAATTCATGGTGCTTTAGTGGGCAGCTTTAATTGTGCAACTTTTTGAGGAAGTTGTGCCATTAGTTTTGCTCTTTTGACTTGAGACGGTAAGTAACCACTTAGGAACCATTCACAAAAAAACCCTAGCAACCTTATGCTAATGCACTAAAACTAACAGAAGACCTTAGCAAGGTTATTTAAGGCAAGATACTACTAGCAAAACCATTGTTTTTTCATGCATTGGTCAGTTTTGAGATTTTTGGACTATTTATTCCAAAAATGTTAGCATTTTTAATGTAATCAATCAACTAGGGGAAGTATTATTATTTTTTTTACCCTATTCGCCTGGAGTGTCTTTCCATTTTAAGACTTTTTTTTTATATTTATAAATGTATATAAAACTATACATATTTTTAAGCTTAAAGCAGAACAAAAGTTTAGGATCAGTCATTTTTTTTTAAGAATTTAAAGAAATGAATACTTCTATTCAGCAAGGATGTGTTAAACTGATAAAAAGTGATAGTATAGAAATATTATTAGAAAAGATTTCTGTTTTGAATATGCTGTTCTTTTGAACATTTTATTCATCAAAGAATCCTGAAAAAAAATCACAGGTTCCCAAAAAAAAATAAAATAAAAAAATTGATAAATCAACATATTGATAATAAATCAGAATGATTTACTCTAATAATATTTATCAATATTTCTGTTTTTTCTCTATTTTGATCAAATAAATGCAGCCTTGATGAGCAAAAGATACTTCTTTAAAAAACATTAAAAATCTTGCTGATCTCAAACTTATAAACAGCAGTGTATAAATTTGATGTTTTTTTTCAAAATATTTACAGTGGCAACTATAAGTAAACCATTTGCAATTTTTGCAGTTCCATTTGGTGATGCTTTTGACTTAGAAATGACACGTTTCACCTCTGTATTACAATACCTTTGTTTCAAGAAATGCAGAAAAAAATTGTTTTACTTGTGTAAATGACTCTGTGTCTCCGCCCCACTAAATACAGGAGTTGCAGGACAGGAATGACGAGTTGTATTCAGAGCTGGAGTTGTTGAAATCTCAGGGCTCAGGAAGGAGAGCCAGACGATCCAGGAGCAGCCTGTCTGGTCATGACTGGTCAAGCCGAAGAGCATTAACCACTGAATCAGATTCTGGTGAAGTTTACAAAAATTTTGAATTAGAAATTCAATTAGCCATCAAGTTTACCTTTCTACATCTTACACATCTCTGCCATGCTGTACCTAAGTTTATATACCTGTTTAGTAAACTGTTGAATGAACCACTCATCCTATCTATTTTGTTCTGCAGATGATCCAGAAATGAAGAAAGGTACATCGCCTCAGGTCAGAAAGAAGCTCCAAGTCACTGACAAGAATGGTGAGGAATTATAAAAACAAAGTTATCCTTTCCTTAAGGAATATCCATACACATGTCATGGTTTGCTTTGGTGTGTCTCTTCAGTTTTGGGTTCCTTGGAGAGTTTGTCTCCTCCTGTGAGCATCGAGACAGAACTGGCCATGGAGCAGATGAAAGAGAAATATGAGCGAGAAGTCCAGGACTTGAAGATCCAACTGGAGACTAAGGTACAGGCATGGAAACATGAAATAGGTTTGTTACAGGTACCCTTTGCAAATTAGATTAGATTCAATTTAGATTTGAACCGTCAGCGCTAAGGGGAAAAGCTTAATTTTGTTTCAACAGGTCAATTTCTATGAGCGCAGTATGGAGCTGATGCGGCAGAATATGGAGGTTGAGCGGAAGGACATCTCGCAGAGCTTTAAGATGGAGATCAGTGAGTTGGAGGACCTGAAGGCTCAGGCAGAGGAACAGGCAGAGAAAATGCGTCAGGCTGTTGAGCGGCTGGAAGCAGAGCTGAGGGGTAAGACTTCAGGGGGATCCTGGGGTCCAGAGCAAGAACGGAGAATTCAACGGGAACAGGCAGAACTAGAGCAGAACTACGCTCGTGAGATCAGTAACATCGTGCTGCGTCTCACCTCAGAGAAAGATCAGCTAGAGGCAGAACTCAAGCTCAAGATGGACCAGGAAGCGCTACTTGTTAGGTAAGTGTCTCTCAAAGGATTAGGTGCAGCTCGTCCATTGTAGACATTAGTCTTACATATTAGAAAAAGAAAAGAGACATTATTTTAATGTCTGTTTAATTGTAATGGGTTTAATTGAATATTTAATTAAAAAAAAAATGTGATGCATGATACAGTATGATGAATTTAACGAGAATCGCCATTGAAAACAATGAGAATTTAAAGACCACTCATTAAAAAAACATCAGAATGCATTATAGTAATGAGAATTCAGAATAAATGTGCTTAATTGTGGAAAAAAAAAAATATTTTTTTTTTTTATTATTATTTAATTGTATTATTATTATGTTGTAAAAATAATGAAACAATTTAAATGTATGATGCCAAAAATTGCAGTGGTCCTAAAATGATATGAAGGTTTTTATAGGCTTGGTGAGATTGACCCATTTACCCTATTTTTCTAAAAGTAAGTTGAAGCTGACTGTAAATCACACCGGGTTAAAATTAAAATAATGTAAAATACTAAAACAAAACATTTACAAACATTATAAACATGTACTTTAGTTCCTCTAACTCCACAACAAATCCTTTAAACTTAACAGTATTCAGAAAAAAAAATAGGAATGAAAAATGTAAGCATTAAACTACATTTACAATGATTTGGCAATCATTATAATTAACATTTAATTATAAATGGTGAGACTAAACAAATTTAAAGCGAAACTGAATTTTAACATTTTAATTGAATTATATAAGTCCACTTGTATATTTCAGATGATAAAAAATGACATGTTTTCCAGAAAATACAGTACCATTTATTTTATGAATTTTCAATTAAAAGTAATATGCTTGCTTCATAAGGACATTCATTATGTCTTGGTGTACAAATAACATCCCAGTTGTGTTTAAACTATAAGTTCAACCTCTTAATCAACATGCCTGTAAAGAGAAAGTAGATTGTCCCTTTGGTATCCATGACATTTCCGTGAATTTAGCCATATTAGCATGTTGCTGTGTCCCAGGGAGAAAGCAGAACAGCAGTTATTGCACATGAAGGCACAACACAGCGAGGCTCAGCGCAGCCTTCTTCACCAGCTGCACCTCGAGTGCAGCCGTCTGCAGGAGCAATCCGAGCAGCATCGCAGAGAAGTTGGTGCATGGGAGTCAAGAGTTCAGGAGCTGGAACAGGAGGCGCGCCGGGAGCGTCTCCTCAGCACCGAGCGCTGGAGTGAAGAGCAGGCTCAGATCTGCAGCAGGGTGGCACAGGAAAGGAAGAAACTAGAGGAGAAACACCAGGAGGAGGTCAGGAAGCTAGGAGAACACATCCAGTTCATGGAAGCTCAGGTAGAGCTTGCATCTAAGGCTGAGGAGGAGCTGCTCGTACTACAAAAACAGCTAGAAGATAAGCTGGAAGAGATGTGTGTTCAGCTGGAAGACAACACAGTTTCCATGAAAGCTCAAGATGCCCTCATTCAGCATTTGACTACAGAACTCCATGCCAAAGAGAAAGAAATGGAAATCAGAAATGAGAAAGAACAGAAGCTTTGCAATAAGCTCTCTCAGCTAGAGCAAAAGCTTAAAGCTGAGCGAGAAAAGAAGCAAGAGCTTCTGAAGCAAAAGGAACTACTACAGAAACAAACAGACAGAAGTCTTCAAGATCTAAAAGAAAAACTTGTAAAAGAAAAAGAGAAGGAACAGAAGCTTCTTGACAGAGTTTCTCAATTGACTAAAGAGCTGGAGAACTGGAGGACCAAATCTGATACTTGGCAGAAGGAGCTCAAAATGATGCAGGGAAGCAGTAGTCATCTGTCTACTGCTTTTGGTGAGCAGCAAATTCAGCTGAGAGAACAAGAGAAAGAACTTGTGGAGCTTCAAGAAAACTTGGCCAAAACGCAAGAGGCACTGAAAACCAGGGATGATGATCTTACAAGACAGGCTTCTGAGCTAAATGCTGTGGAGATGGAGCGGGATCGACTCATAGAAGAGCTCAGGGGTCAATGCGAGGTTCTCAAACAGCTACAAACACAGGTTAACAGTCTCTCTGAGGAGTGGGATCAAATGCATGTGATGGAACAAAAACTTCAAGGCTCTCTTTGTGTGGAGCAGGTTAAAGTTGAACAACTCCAAGCCCGTCTGAACTCAGAGCAAGAAGAGACGAGACATCTTGAACAAGAAAACTCTAGCTACCGGCAACTTGTAGACCAGCTTTCATCTCAGAGTCTCGAAATGGAGGCTGAGTCGACCAGACTCAAAGAGAACGCAGATAAACTTGCACTGGAACTGCGGAACAAAGACAATCAAATGCTGGAACTCAATCATCTGCTTGAAGCCAAAGCCAAAGAGATGGACTTGCTCTGGAACGAGGTTCAGCTGAAGATGAACCTGTTTAAGAACGTCACTCATCTCTCTGGTCAGGTTCAACTGTTGACCAGCCAGTTGGAGGACAAGGAGCAGGAGCTGTGCTCTCTGAGGGAGGACACCGATAATACTGCCAACCAACTACAGCAATCGCTGATGGACTCTCAAACAGAGCTTCAGCAGATGGAGGAGGCCTTTGAAAGCGAGAAGAGCCATATGAAAGAACAGCTTCTGGAGATGGAGGGACTTGTCATGGCTTTAGAACAAGAGATGACCAGTCCCCGCAGGTTTGTGGTTCTCCAGCTGGTAGATGACCGTTGAAACAGAACCAAGACTAACCATTGCTGCATTGATCCAATCGCCGTTTCTCCTGTATGGATGCCAAGAGTTGACCGTTCACTACTTTCATGTTTGTCCAAGAATGTTTCACACAATGAGATTTCATTAACCGTAGACATGCGCTTTGATTGTTCAGGCCTCATGCTGCATCTCACTAACCGAATAATGTTGATGTCACTGACATGCATGCAATCTCACTATTAATAACAGTTACTGTATGTATTCTGATTGAAAGTGTGTCCTTGCATCCTTTTAATTGTATTAATAGTATTACATTTTTGTGTTTGCCAGCCTAACTTTCTTTGTTTTTGAAAATCTAGCTCCAAAATAATAGTAATTGTTCTTGAAATTGTATTGTTTTCTGTACTAAGCTGCCTAAAAGTGCAGAGGCGGGTAAGATTGTTATGGAGAGCTGATCTATATATTTTTGTTTCCAATTCTAGGGCTCAACTTGATGAGGTCACCTCTGAAAACAGTGCACTGAAAGACAGGCTTGCTGTCTTACAGCAGGATGTCAAGTCGCTGGAGGAGGAGCTCAACAAAAAGAGGTAAAGAAATTACTGACTTGTCAACTATCCACTCTTTATTTTGCCATCTTATGTAACAAAAACAAATTTTGCTTCATTATATTTAGGAGGAAACTTAAGGAGATGGAAAGAGAATATATGAAGAATCGAGAAGAAGAGGAGAGGCTACGGAAAGAGGCAAGTTCTTGAAAAATATTGATAGCATGGATCTTAAATTCAGCCCCTATTCTTAATATTAATTTCTGGTCCTATTCTAAAATACAACCCGAATTCAGGAAATGTTGGGACGTTTTTTAAATTTGAATAAAATGAAAACTAAAATACTTTCAAATCACATGAGCCAATATTTTATACACAATAGAACATAGAGAACAAATGTTTAAACTGAGAAATTTTACAGTTTTACAAATTTTGAAAAGATTCAGCTGGGAGAACATCTAGCAACTAATTACGTTAATTGACGTCAGGTCTGTAACATGATTAGCTATAAAAGGGATGTCTTAGAGAGGCAGAGTCTCTCAGAAGTAAAGATGGGCAGAG
>JAUZSZ010000115.1:9469716-9479913 GCA_034780575.1 Labeobarbus marequensis | reverse complement strand
GTGTTTGGCAAACTGTACGGGTTCATCTGTACCAGTTATGCGTCCATGCCAGTGAGAGCTGCTTCCTGGTGGAGATAGCAGTGGTGTGATTACTCAGACTCGCCATACGCTTATTACGCAGAGAGGACATAGGCTCACAGGTACACACTCGACACATACAGTACAAACTCTAAAGTGGGCTGAACGGGCAGCTAAGCAGTTTCCTCCCTCTCTGTGCACAGGTTCTCCTCTCTCTTCGCTTGCTGTTGATGATGAAGTCTCACGTCCTGTCCCGAGTCTGTCGAGAGGTGGCCTACGGCTTGCATGAGCTGCTTAAAACCAATGCTGCCAACATCCACTGCACTGACGACTGGTACACGCTCTTTTCACTTTTGGAGTGCATTGGGGCTGGGGTCAAACCTCCGGCTGCGCTGCAGTTCGCCAACACCAACCCAGACAATGACACAGGTGATTCAGTCATTTCCAGCCATTTTATCTGCTAATGCACCTCAAGACACAGTCGAGTGTGGCCTAAAGTCTTTTTCCAGATGGGCTTATCTTGTGTAATCCTTTTGTTCCAGGCGCTCAGTCAGATAGCGAACTGAGTTCTTATCATCAGAGTGAAGTTAGTCTTGACCGGGGATATACATCTGACTCTGAGGTTTACACCGAGCACGGCAAATCCAGAATACCTCGTTCAGCTATCGATGTGGATGTGGGCTGGCTAGTGGTGAGTTTTCATACAGTACCCCAGAGAGCAAGTCTGTTCGAGACAGATCCACCCTCACTAAGGGCTTATCATTATTGTGCATGTTGATTTGGATAGCGATATACCTTCTTTCTGTTTTGGGCAGGTGGGTAAAGACGATCTGGATGGATCTAAGGCAGCAGTGATTCCAGCTTCAAAGCCCCTGACCCATCCTCTCATTAACCAGTACAGTTTAACTCTTGGGCAGGACATGGGTTTGCATGACACCAAATCCCTCATCAAGTGTGTGGATTCCCTTTCCTTCATCGTACGCGATGCCGCCCATGTCACTCCAGAAAACTTTGAGCTTTGTGTTAAAGCCATACGAGTGTTTGTGGAGGCTAGCCTTAATGGAGGTACGTATCTCTTATACAACAAAGTACCAGTGTCAGAAATTAACAGGGCCCACTGAAATGAATAAAAGCCACCCAAAATTCAAGATACAAGATCAAAAACTCCCCCTGTATTCATTTTGTTAAATTTATAACACATGATATAGTTAAGCAAGATCACACAAACAAGAGTGCTGTTTTCCCCAAATATCAGCACAATTGCAGTTCTGTTTTTGAGCAAATCGATTGAGTGAATAATTCAGTGACACATTTGGAAAAACAGTTGCTTGCTGTACTCCTGAATGAATCAACCTTTTTCAACTACTTGTTTGAATTAATGATTCAAAGACTCACTTATTATGACTTATTGCCACTTAATGGTGGTTTTAGTTTCTTATTAAAAAATAACATCAAATGTAATTGTAATTTTAAAACTGTCCCACCTCTGCAGTGCAACGATGGCTTTTGTTGATAATGATTTTATTTGATTGGTAACAGCCTTAAAGTGTATTTTTCTAATTTAAGTTATTGACAAATATATTTAATACAGTTAGAAATCACATGCCCTTATGAAGGTAAAAATGCCCCCTGCTTATGCATGCAATGTGACATGCATATTCTTATATACATTTATTGCTGAATATGGTGTGCAGTCATTGACACTGAAACCTGCCCATCTTGTGTGAAACAAATGAATTACCTGATGAATTTGAATTATCATCTTTACATAACCACATGACACACAGCCATTGCTCCAGTTTACATGCCGCCACATTAACAAAATATTCAGTGCCGCCACATTAACAAAATATTCATTCCACAAATCCAAAACAAACCTCTTGGAGGGCATTTTATTCAAACTTCATCTAGGAAGTTTGACTCCTTGGGGGATTAGAGCGTCTGCCTCACTTCCGTGGCTTTGTAATTGGATGTGTCAGTGCCTGTAAGCTCTTTAGTGCTGTATCTTGAGCTGTGCTCCACTGGTGAGTCATTTAACTTGGGGGCAATTCAACTGTCTTGTGTGCCCTCTCCATTTATCCTTCACTTTGTCTCTCAGTTCTTCTATCCGGGGTGGCCTGCGATCTACAGTAGGCTTAGTCAAGACTCATTCAGTACTTTGTAGCTCTGCTCTGCCAATCGGCATGGCCTTTTCATGAGCTGGAGGCCTCTGTTTACATGGGAAGATACCTGCTGTCATCAGGGGCTTACATGCTCACTTTGAGGGCGGCAGATCAAAGTTTTGAGTTTTGAACATCTAATGGATGCAGCACTGCGATAATGATATGGTAGATATCTGCTCTGTTCTTCTTTCACTGGAAACAGAGGACACTATTTTCGACTGGAATCCCAAAATTGTCCAGGATTTGTCAGAGACAGGTTCTTCTAACCAGCAAATGAAAGGGTGTGAAGATGGGCAGTCACAAGGAGAAAAGGTCGCAAAAAAAAATCAGCACCTGTGATTCATTCTCATCAAGCGGTGCAAGCTTTTACCATGCTTGACAGTTGTGAGAATGGGGCGGCGTGCTCTTGAAAGCTTAATTTGATTTCCCTCGTTAGTCACTCTGTTGATTGTTTCCACGCCCTCCGCAGGGTACCGCACCCACGAGAAGAAAAAGAGCCACAAATATGACTCCAAATCCAGTCGGCACCGAAAGAAGCCACGCGAAAAGGAAGGCACATCACGGAGAACCAAAGCATCCAGTCAGAGGCCCGCCCGTTCCCATAGCGACGATGAAGAAGATGAGGGCGTGCCGGCCAGTTACCACACGGTGTCTTTTCAGGTTAGTCTGGACGTAAGTACAACAGCCCTTTCCCTAATTCCTAAATCTGTCCATCGTCATGTTTGCCGATCTGCTCGGTGGGGGAGAGCCATGTGATCATTTCACATTTGAAACTCTAGACTATAGTAGAAAAATAAATGTTCATGCTCTGCTTTGAGGTTTGTTTCAATTTCAAACTTTTAAAATATTACTTGTCAATACTAATACCAGTACAATTTCACATTTCTTAAACAAGTTTTGATACCACGGCAAAAACCAAAATGCTGTCGAGCAGAGCTTTATTTGAAAAGTTAAATGTGAATTATTAAATAACAAAATGAATTAACAAAATTAAGTTAAAACAATAGTATTTCACAATTAAGTACACATTGATTTAAAATAAGCAATAATATGATTTGAAAAGTAAATTTTTAGGTCTCTGACAGTAGCATGAGGTATTCAAGTAACAATTTAGAAACTGACGAAAAAAAGCCTAAAATATATAATATGTTTAATAAATCTAAGTTTTGACTGCATTGTTATTAGACATTAATTATTAGATATTAATACAAATTTGTCTGTATCTCACTGAGAAGCTGCTATTGCATTGTAATTAAGATTAGCTGTACTTTTTCCCTTTAAGGCTAACTTTGTATTCATTTTTGTATCTTTAAATGTTTTCATTTAATTATTTTTTTATATATACAATTATATTATTATGGAATTGAATTTATTATACATATTGCCTTATTTTTCTTAAAGAAGATCAAGCCTATTTTTGAGACATTTTCATGATTTTTTTTTATTTTTATTCATGACTACTTTTCATACCTCCTAATCCTTAGTTTCTTACTTACAAAATCTCATTTGTATTATAGTAATGCAGAAAAAAAAAAAAATTAAATATGTAATGTACGTTTGGAAAATTGTGATTTTCCATGATTTTTATTGCTTTTTTTAATAGTCATTAAATATAGATAGAAATATGCTCTTAATTGTAATTTAAAAAGGAATATTACAAAAAAAAATTAATTATTCAGATATAGCCTTATTTATTTTATTTTTTTTCTGTTGAAATATGACCCGGCATGTCTTTGTGATGTTTGCCTGGGGAAGCATGCTTTCCCCATATTCATAACCTGAATAGTGCACATAAAAACAATATCATGATGTCTGAACATAGTATCAAATGTATAGCATGATTTTTTTGTCTTTTGTCATGTTCTTTCCACCTGTTTACCTGTCATGTCTCAGTAGTGGTTGTATAACAATCATTTCTATTGTCCCTATTAATAACATGAAAGTGAGTCTGTTAGAAAAGCAAATATTCATTTAATACACCAGATATGCCCCTGAGTGTTCAGTGATTATTAAAACAGCCTGTTTGCCCGTATAGTTGTTAGACCTGATGCATACACTGCACACGCGAGCAGCCGGCATCTACAGCTCTTGGGCAGAGGAACAGCGCCATCTAGAGGACGCTGGCAGAAAGATCGAGGCTGACTCTCAAACACTGTGGTCCAGCTGCTGGTGTCCCCTCCTTCAAGGTCAGAGACTAGCCAAAAAGCCTATTAGCAAGGCTCTGTGTCAATTGTATATGCTTACAATAACATAAAATTAAGTAAATGAAAGGAAGTGGATGTGCAGAGATGTTCTATAACTTGTGAGTTTTGACATTATAGGAATGGCTTGGTTGTGCTGTGATGCACGGAGGCACGTCCGCATGCAAGCTCTCACCTACCTACAAAGGGCGCTTCTTGTACATGATCTACAAACTCTTGATGCAATGGAGTGGGAGTCCTGCTTCAACAAGGTAAACTAGTTCTGTTTGGCTGTATAGTTGCATTTTCATTTTTAACAAACTACTTAATATGTAAAACTGAGAAATGATGGAGCTTTCTGTCTCTTTTCAGGTCCTGTTTCCTCTGCTGACAAAACTCCTAGACAACATCAGTCCAGCTGATGTGGGAGGCATGGAGGAGACCAGAATGAGGGCTTGCACACTGCTTTCTAAGGTCTGGCCTTGGAGGTTTTTGCTCATTAATCATAATAACTTAAACCTTATTTAAAGAATGATTGTAAATGTTTGTGTCTCCTCAGGTGTTCCTGCAGCATCTCTCTCCTCTGCTCTCTCTGCCCACTTTTGCTGCCCTCTGGCTCACCGTTTTAGACTTCATGGACAAGTACATGTATGCAGGCTCCAGCGACCTTCTGGTAAGATGCTCTCAGATAGTGAGAATCAACTGTATTGACTTGAAGGAAATTATACATCCCAACATTTTCTCATCATTTTACCTTCATGTCACCCCAAACCTCTGTTGTATTAACAAAGACTAAAATTTCAGTGTATTCCTCTTGCAAAGGTGTAGTAGCCTATTGACTTGGAAAATAGTGCAGGAGTCACATGGACTCATTTTATGATACTTTAATACTTGTCTTCTTTTCTGAAGCTTGACAGTAAACATCTCCATCCATTTTTAATGTATAGAAAACAGCAGCTCAAAATTCTGTTTTGCATTTTCTTTTGTGTTTCATAAGCTGCTTTCGTACCAGAGGAACCTTTTCATAGTTCCTAGAACTCTTGATGGAAGTTCACGCTTTTTGGAATTAAGAACGTATTTGGTGCTAGGAACTTCATTTGGGGGAATTAATTTAGCTCCTACTTCAGAGTAGGGTCTCAAACAATTTTATAGGATGCTGATTGGCCAAACGCATACGAAACACCAGCTACCTGGCATTTTTAAAAAGCCATGTAAATGTTTGCTCCACGAGCAGGGAAAACAGCCATAACGGCATTTACCTGTTGTCTGCAGCATTGTGTTCTTTTCTCATCCTTGAGTTATAATAACACTACAAGTTGTCATAGGAGATTTAGTCAGATTTTCATGCTCTTTCGCGTAAATTGTGGGTTTACATTCTATCTCCGTTATCACAAAACCCACGACACGCAACAAAAACAGATCTGAACAGGACGTCCTCCATTCACTGTTTTTTGATGTTTGTAAATGGTGCAAATAAAGACGTCGCGGTCGGCCGCTTCAGAGTTCCTGCTGCCAGTGCGAATGCAACCAGAAGAACGGCACAAGGGAGAAATTGGTTCTCTAGGAATGACCCTGATGGCTAGTTCCTAGAACTACGGGATGTGAAAGCACCTATATAAGAAAGAAATACATTTGGAACTACAGTCAAACCAAAATTTATTCAGACACCTTCAACATTTCTCACATTATCACAGTTTATTTGCTATAGTTTAAAACAAATTCAAGAACAAATTGATCTTGATAATGTCAGATAACTTTGATAGAAATATATGGAACAAAACATGATCAGGTCAAAGTGGCAAATCACATTTTTGGTCCCAAGTTTTTACTGCTAGTCCACTGTGTGAAGAATTTTTGGGTATAATATGTCACAGTTTACTTTATTTTGCTATCTTCACTTACAGAAATCAACTATAATCAACTATAGTCACTAGTAAAAAAAAATCAAAAATGATTTTTGGTTTGACTGTAAGTGAAACTGTAGTATAGCCATGTTTTATTTTGCCAAATTTATGATTATTATTCCCAAATTACATGGTTCAGATAGTGTTAACCATGGTCAGTTTATGGTTACTGCTGTTTTAATGCACATACTATACTTGAACTATGGTTACTATAGTAAAAAATGCTGGGTTGTTTCAACCCAACTTATTGTTAGTCAGATATGGACTAACCCAGATGTTGGGTTAAATTTTTAAACTACATTTTCAACCCAAAGTTGAGTTGAAACAACCCAGCATTTTTTAGAATGTTATAAATGTTATAAGACCACCAGACCGGAGCGGAAGACCACCACGGCGGAGCAGACGGGACTGGAAACCATGGCAGAGTCTGAAAATGTTATGTTTCAGGATTCATTATTTTTAACTAGTATCTACAATATTTATGGTTCAAAATATAAATACTGTTAATATTGAAAAAAAAAAGATTGTTGTATACAGTTAGAAAAATTATATATTAATAACATATACTCAGATTGTTTCATAAGAACCAAATGAGTCAAAAACCATTTTCTGCCAAATCAAGCATCACTGTTAGCTGGTCATTTGAACATACCCCTAGTAACCACCTGCAACACCCTAACAACCACTCAGAACACCTTAGCAACTGCATAGCAACACTATCAACACACTATCAGTTTTTCACAGGCAAACACCGCTCATATTCTCTACAGGAAAACGAAAGCTAGTTAAGAGTGCTGTTAGATGTTAGATAATAAACACAAACACAAATCCAAGAGCGATCCAGGCAGAACAAAACCACATTCAGAGCATTTGAGACTGATGCTCGTTTCCATGGCGTCACCGTACAACCACATCCACAGCCCATCCATCCATCCTGATGTCTCTCTCTCTCCTGAAGCGTTTCATCACGCGCTGTCATTTAGAGAGATTGCTTTATGATGGAGGTCCAGTGATTATTCTGAGCGATGGAAACACTGGGTATAATGCTGAACTCTACTGTACATGTCTGCATGAAACAACTTGGCTTCATAGAGGAGTGAACGTTATGCAAATGCATTTCGGATTGAATGAGACCTGTTGAGTTATAGTGACCCACACATATCTAGATATTTATATTGCATATTTAAGTGTGATTTATCATAAGGAGGGATGCACAAACACACTTTCCTGGCTTTTTCAAAGAAGAAATGATCATTTTGCAATGCAATCCTGAATAGTTTTAGAATGAATGATACCTGTTGGGTTAAAGGACCCAAAAATAAATGCATATTTAAATGTGTAAACTCACATTTATTTTTTACAGCACCTTTTTTAATCAGGTTGTTCACATTAATAACAGAATCAATGATGCAAAAAAGGTCTTTAGACCTTCAAAAGGTCTGAAAAGGTCTTCAAATGTCTTTAGATGTCTTTGTAAAAGCCATAAATGTCACTTGTTTTGCTTTGTCATCTAATGCATTGACATTCACACGTGCATGAACAGAACTGAGTTGAATAATGACTTTTCTCTTCTGCTTAGAAATGAAACTGATTGCATCAGTGCTGCAAACTTCAGCAGATATGAAACAAATTCAGATTCTGCTGTAAAGTCAATAGTGTCATTATTCAACTCAATTCAGTTCATTGTTGATTCAGTTCATTTCAATAACTGTAAAGGGAATCACTTTCCTGTCTTTTTTCAAGGAAGAAATTAACATTATGCAGTGCAAACATTTTTTATTTTTATTTAATAGTGATATATATCATACAGATTATTTCAAAGCACTTCACAAAAATAAACAGGATCAATGATGCAAACAAGCCAGTTGATTCAACTGAATCAAGTCAGTGTTGATTCAGTTCACTTCAGTTCATTTACTTGTGTGAAGTTCATCAATTATGAAACAAATTCACTTCAGCTCTACAGAAGATAACAGTCATTATTCAGATTAATCCTGTTAAATGATGATTCAGTCCACTTTAATAACAGTTTAGCTCTTGCAAAATTCATCAATTATGAAACAAACTGGCTGTACAGAGGACAATAGTGTCATTTTTCAACTCAATTCAGTTCAGTGTTGATTCAGTTCATTCCAATAACTCTAAAGCAAATCACTTTCCTTGCTTTTTCAGGGAAGAAATTAGCATTATGCAGTTTGCATATATACAGTTTAATAGTACTGTCAATGTTGCAAAATTCATTAATTATGAAACGAATTGGCCGTACAGAACATAATAGTGTAATTATTCAGCTCAGATCAGTTCATGCATGTGTGAATGTCATTGCATTAGACCAATTAAAGCAAAGCAAGTGTCATTTATTGTAAGAATGCATGTGCTAAACACTTTGCTTGGTTTTTTAAAGGTGTTTGTAAGTAATAAATGAGTAGAATGATGACAGATCATATTGTTGATGCCCATGTGCTCACATCCGATCCGTATAGAGTTATTTCTCTCTTGTTAGCAGATACGGTGCAAATGTTTTTCCTGAAGTGTGTGAGTCGTCTCTTGTTTGTGCGCTCATGTATAATTCACCGCTGTTCTGGAGGAACTTCTGCTTGCTTTTCTTAAGCGTGTTTGCCGTCGCTGAGACCAGAATCATTCAGTGAAATCGCCCAGAGGTGTTTTTACACCAGAGGCCTTTCAGTGATCTCATAATGCTCTTTTATGTGGAGACATTCATCAGGACGGTTTAAGAAGCTCTGTAGTGAATCAGTGTTAAAACATGACCTATGTGTTAACGTCTCCTGTTCATGTGCTTCCATTTGGCCCAAAAGAAGCCGGATCCAGAGGAACCGCCGGCCGAATCTTCAGCTCAAGACACTAAAGAGCAGACGGAGGAGATGGCAGAAACCTTGTCCTCAGACACCTCCAACCCCGCAAGCTCAAACCACACAGAAACACATGTAGGAACGCTGCAGAAAATGACTTCTGACCATGATCTTTCATTTATATAAAGAACCTGTTAAAATAATGATCTCATTCTTCTCAGATTCAAACCAAACTATGAATATCTAAATCTTTTAAATCCTTTTTTATTCATTTATTGCATTGCCTAATGATGCCCAGTTATTACTGTAAGCAAATGCATGATTAATATAAGCAGACAGATGCCAACTATGATTTTTCAGTACAAACACCTAAATATTCTTAACCCTCATAATACATTCAAAGTCCATATATGATTTTCTCTTTCCAGATCTGTTTTAACCTGAGGAATTTAAATTTTATTAAACAGTCATAACTTAATAGTTCTCAACTAAAAATATTGTATTTAATCAGCAACTTCTCACTGAGTGAATGTAAAAACTGTATTTGAATGTTTACATGTTATCACCATGTTTTTACTGCATTTATTCCTTTTTGGTTATTAAAGAATACAGAAATTATTTTTTTCAACATTGTTGAGAAATTTTATTTGAATATGTCATGCTATGAAATTTATAAAAACATATAATCTGAGAATTACCAGTACTAACCCTATTGGAATGAATGGAATTTAATTAAACTCAATAATGATGAAAACAAACAAAACTTATTCATTTCTAACAAAACAACATGAATATTACTCTAAGTTTACTTCCATAAACTTTGACTTTTAGATGAAAAAAAAAAGTACAAAAAGTATTTTTGACAGTCATGGTGCTTTATAAATGACCCAAACACGAAACATGGTTCTATCTCTTAAAAAAATAATTGTAATAAATCTGAAAAAAATAAATGAGATGTATTTTGAGGGTCTTAAAGCATTTACAAATATTCCTTCCCTTACTAAACTAAAAACTTGCTGTCTCTTCTGGGTCAAAAAGATTCTGTTACGGGGCTGACGAGACGTGCGGATCCATATGCAAAGCTTTATTATAAGACATGGTTATACAGGCAGGGTCGGTACAC
>JAUZSZ010000115.1:9291516-9302051 GCA_034780575.1 Labeobarbus marequensis | reverse complement strand
TTTATATATCTTTTGAGGGCTAATGTTACAGAATGAGGTTATAATGAGAAAGAAGGTCAAGAGAAATATATAGTAGGGGAGAAAAGAGAGTCGAGCAGTATAAAATTAGGTGCGGTTGGACAGCTGCGTCCCTGCAGTTAGAGGGAGAAGGTCAAGATTAAGTGATTAATGAAATACCAGCAGCCACAGATAAACAGTGGCCACAGAAAAGACAAATCTCAAATGAGATATCTTAACCTTTTTCCTAGAAAGCAGTGAGATTAAATAAAGAGAAAACTGAGTCTTCTGCTTAAACCTACTGTGAAAGTGATCCCAGTAATCCCACGTTTCTCCTCTAACATTTTAGAAGGCATCACTGTTTCAAGCTGTTCTAAGATTTGCCAATATACCAAAGTCATTACTTATCAGACTGTCCATAAATCTATGACAGGTTCATTGGAAAAATGTGCCTAAACCTACATTTTTGCAAAACATACCTATAAATATAGTTCATTACACTTTCCAGCTGAAATTAACACTAGAGACGGTAAAACATAAACAACTTTAACTTCTTTTTCACTGAAATTATAATTACAGAGGCAGATTATTGATTATTAAAGGCATATTTTTGCGTGGTTCCTTGCACAGTACTATGTTATGACTTCAAAACGGCTACCATAGTTAATGATTTATAAACTATTACAATTTTATGGTTGCATCACATAACCAGCTCCATATGTATGGCTTTTCTGATGTGGTAAAGTTGCTTGGTGGAGCACCTGGTACAACATACGGAGCACTCTGGT
The DNA here is from genome assembly GCA_034780575.1 of Labeobarbus marequensis. NCBI lineage: Eukaryota > Metazoa > Chordata > Actinopteri > Cypriniformes > Cyprinidae > Labeobarbus > Labeobarbus marequensis. The sequence goes on along the minus strand of JAUZSZ010000115.1, from coordinate 9,301,266 downwards.
ATGAGTCTGTGAAACATGTAATAAAACAGACCAAAGACTTGTATAAGCAATCTGAAATGGCATGGTTGCTTCAGCTAATACATTTTTTTATCTCACATAATAGTTAAGTTTAGGGAAGGGTTTAATGTAGGGGATATATTATTTTCAAAAGCAATGGAGCATTAACCTTTTAGCGCCATTCACCGGACATTTCATTTCTGAACTGTCACAATTATGTACAACCAATTCACCTGTTTAGTTGTTAAATGTGCAAGAAACTACATAACAATTTAAGGAAATGTCACCACAGGCATGTTTTTTCAGTGATCCTGGGTTGAAATTATCTGAGCTTTGCTTGTCACAATAATTTAATAGTACTGTACTCTTACTGTATGACGACAGTTGTCTCTTTTTTCTAGGAAATTTCAGGAAAAACATTTTGAGATTAATACTAAATGAACTCCATTAAAGGGATAGTTCACCAAAATAAGAAAATCTCAGTCATTTATTCATTGTTATAAAATATTCAATAATCATTTATGTTTATTATCATTTAACCTTAAATCTGGCATATCATGTCTTCATGAATGGACCACTTATTTGACTTTTTAAGTAGTTTTTTTATGTGATTGTTGGAGCTCAGATGAGTCTGTCAGCTCTCCCATTAATTCTTTTTTATTCTGTTTTTGGAGTGAACTGTTCCTTTAAGTCTCTGAGCTATGAAAGCGAAACTTATGAGCAATAAAATATACCCATGAGTGAGCAGATTCCACAGCTCAAAAACTCACATATGTATACGAACATTCCAGCACCTGCTCATATAACCCATAAATTGAAGGCAAATTGAGGAGAACTGAAAGACAGGTGAGGGAAGTGTCAAACAATGCGCATAGTCTGTTAACCAACTTAAACATTAAGTTGATATTTCTACTGTTGTCAGCTAAGAATGTTTAGAGATATTTAGTGAATTCTTTTAATCAAGTCAGTCTTCTTTAAACAGGTTTGGTGATCTATTGGCAATCAGCGTCAGTAAGTCTTTAACTATGGTGTTTGTTTTCAGTAGAAGGAGTTTGACAAGCCCGGTGCCTGATCAATGGTCCCAGTGGGCCGTCCCATCACACTGACCTATGGCAATTCTTAGAAGAGTATATACTGTAGATTATCCAACAAGAACACTAAGACAACACTCTTACTGATGTGATGGCCACTGTAAAACTTCACCAAATTGGCATTTTCCTGTGTGTTGAAAGTGAATACTTTGAGAAGTTTAAATGCATAATAGTCTGTGGTTCTTCACAGGTCACCTCACAGGAGCATAGGCTTTTGCCTGCTTTTGAGGCACGGCTGGCCTAACCCAGCCTTAAACAATTAGTAGTGACAGGAAACATTTTACATTGACAGAAAGCACCTCAGTGTATTGAAAACTCCTGAGGAACATTGCACTGGTCAGTCTCAAGTCTCATGGACATAAGGATTGAAACATTGAAAATTAGGGGAGGGAATCAGCAGGGACTTGTTGATAGAGTAATATATAATTTATATTTAGTGTAAATTGTGAATATTTTACACTTTTCTTTCTTATTTATTTCTTACCGGTATTTATGCATGACCTCCACATTATATTTTAAGGTGCAGTCAAATTAGCAAATTTTCCCAAAAATCCACTGTCTGTTGTCAACAGTGTAATAATGTACGAAGCACAGCTCACGAAGAAGTCACATTCAAACCAAGCAGATCTGCATGACCAACTTAAGCCTATTGTGAAATCTGTTGATTCTTATTGAAGTGATTGGATTTAGTCTTTGAAAATTTGCAGATATAAGTTAAATTTACATAACTTTACACTGTGTCCAAAATTGCATACTTTCTGAGTAGGTACTTCTTTTGAATAAGTAATTACTTTACGACATTCTATATTGTATGAATGTGCAATAGTGTGAATGAAATCTGGTCATGTGACCAACCAGTGTCAGTTGCGTCACTTCACAGCTGTTCGCAAGCCCTGTGCCTTGGCCTCATGGATTAGTAAAGCATCCTTTGGATGCACATTTCAGAAGTAGTAAGTCATCTGTTTACTCTTTGGCTATTTTTTAAGAATATTATGCATACTACTCTTTTCACATACTAGGAAGTAGGCATATTTACAGTAGATTCCGGGTTAATAAATTCTCCAAAAATATTAAGACACAACTAAAAATAAAAAGCCTTGGCATTGTAATAACGACCTAGTATTTGTGAGGTAAAATATCATAATACTTTATGCTGTTTTGCTTAGCATAAAGCACAGCATGATTAAATAGGTTTTCCCCAGTGATATACTTGCTGAATTCAGCATTTTTCAGTATTTTTACTGCATGTGACCTGTAAGTGCCCTGTGTCCGCTGAATATATCTTATCCGTGCAGTGTTGGACTCTAGGGAAGCATTCGCCCCCGTTTCCCCCTGGGGAGCCCCTTCATTTACCCAGCAGTGCTGTGGACTAAATGAGAGCCACATGTACCCTGCTACCGTGGATCACAAATGAAGTGTTCTTCCGGTGGGTGACCTCTGACCTCACCAGACGCTCCTTTGGGCCGGCCTAAGCAGTGCCCAGCAGGTCTCACTGGCCTGTTCCCACTCAGCACCTGGGCCTGCACCTTAGACCTGCTTCACATACTGCAACGCATTCATATACACATGGCACATGTAGACCAGCTCACTTCTACAAACTCCTGATCTCAGCTACATCCACCGGAGATCTGTTCCTCTCTCTACACACCGCCGTTTATAAACGCCTAGTCCAGCTGTGTCCAGCTCTCATATATGTTACAACACAGCTCTGCCACATGTGTGCCTTCTAAGCCTAAAGATCCTATTAATGGTCTTTCATTGTTTCCCACACACTTCAACAGTCTGCTTTCAGTGACATGCATTAGATTTAAAGAGAGATGATTTAAAATGACTGGTTTCTGTTTATGTTTTAAAATATAATTTATTCCTGTGACGTAAAGCTGAATTTTCAGCATCATTACTCCAGTCCTCAGTGTCACATGATTCTTCAGAAATCATTCTAATATGCTGATTTGCTGCCCAAGAGACATTTCTTATGATTGAAACCATTATGCTGCTTAATAAACCAACCTAATCTCATGACGAAAACGTACTGTGGGAACTTTTTCACAAGATGCGAAATACGAACTGCCATGTATGTTTCGTGGCATATTCGATGTGAAATGTCCACTGGGTGGCGCTAAAAGAGTGTTTGGTTTTTCCCCGGAACAGATGAATGTACATATTGTACGTTTTATGTGATGTTGGTTTTGTAGGTGTCACCACAGTTCTGACTTGAAATGTCCGTCGAGTGGCACTGAAAGTCTAATGCTTCATGACGTTTTAAAATTCGTACCCAAGGATTCCGCATCCTAAGTCCAATTCTGTGCCAGCTGAGCTACTGAACAAGCTTGTTACATCCGGAAAATGAAACATATGGAGCTGTAATCATAACTGTGTACGAAAACAATTACAAGTGCTTGCTGTTTTATCGCCTTTAAGTGTTAATTTCTGTTGGAAACTGCAGCGATATGTACTTATTGGTACATATTTCGCATCTTGCAAAAAAATTCCCACAGGTACGTTTTCGTCATGATATCAGGTAGTAATAAAAAGAATTTATTTGAAATATAAATTTTCCCTAACATTATAAATATCTGTAATGTAACTTTTAATGTCTTAGATATATAAATATATATATAACTTGGATAATGATATTATCGCCTAACCCGACACATAAACATAAACCTCATGGAAGCTGTGGGAAAGTATATAATATATATATATTTAAATACAATTTTATTAAAATTAAAATGTTATAAAAAAAATTACATTTGTAAAAATATATTTAAAATTGTATTAACATTTTATGTTAAAAACATTAACTTTTAAACATTTATTTATTTATTTATTCGTGCATTGATGAAAAAACACAAAGGATTTTTTTAAAAAATGTTTCATGGAATTGGCAACATTTTATTTATTTTTTTGGTATGTATGGTCATATCAAAGCATACAGACAGATAGTGCCACGGATGTTTTTGTCCGTCTGCAATAGTTTCCTCCCTTGGGCTGAGGCTTGATAAATGGCTTCCCTCTGCACACTGTAGTCCAAAAGGAAAGCCAACACACACAAACCCTAGTATGCACTTCCACAGGCTCATGAACTGAACTATAAATGCATCATCAGATAATGAAGTGTGTCATGACGGTCTTAACAGAAAGGATCTTTCTTTGAATGATCAAGCAGCTGTCAGGTTTTTACCACTAATCCTCTGCAATAAAAAATGTACACAGTTTTTTTTTTTTTCACAGCGGAATGGTGCTCTGTGAAGGAAGTGAACTTGTTATTTGATTTGATTTAAACCAGAGCGATATCCATAATCGACTCTGAAGTCAAGCATGAGATAAGGATTTTCAGCCAGCACCTTCATCTGTGAAACCATATGTTTTATGCATGCGTGGGCCTCTTAATGAACATCTTTTTTAATCAGACATGTGGTATTATTTAGTGTTCATGCTGGCACTAAATGCTTAGTATTAAATGCACTGAAATGATCTTACTGAAATATAAATCATGATTAGTAATGACGTGAACTGAATTGAATTTCACACTAAAACTTATATATAAACACCCTTAATAAAGATCAATTTTATTGAGAAAAGTTGTGTAAGATAATTAGACTATTATAAAATATTCTTATTTTTTAAATCCTTTTAAGCATAAACCACAGTAAATTTGTACTTAAAACAAGAAAAAAATAGGGTTATAAAGTTAACTTAATTTGAGATAAATTTTATGAAAAGTTTTTCTTACCTATATTTCTTCTGGAGTAAAATTTGTCTTGTTTTAAGGGTGTTTATATTTTATTTTTACTGGGAAAATATACATTAAAATGATTTTCAGTTAAAAATTGAAAGCCATTAAATAAAAGAAACATGTAATGATAGTAAAAAAGATTTTCTGGGGTCCAAAGAAAATTCTGTTGTGAAAGCATTTGATGGTGTTTGCGTTTGTGGAATGCTTCTTTGGAGTGTTTTCCTGCTGCTACCTTTGAGCCTTGCCACAATGAAATTTAATGCTGGATCACAAAGTTCCTCAGTAAAATTGTTTTCACTGTTCAGTACTGAAATTGTAAAAGCAGACTGAATTTCATTATGGCTTGGCAGGGTGTTGTGTTCTTCTTAATCAGTATTGTTGACTGGTTCTTTCTTGATTCTGTACCCACATTTCTCTCACCCCTTTTTCAGGGTCCACCTGGACGAGCAGGCTTTCCGGTAACCGTCTCATAACGTGTCCAATTGTCTGTCCATCTGTCTGTTTGGTTGCAATTTGCCTTTCTCTAGTAGTGTCTTTAAGAAGCTGTATCCAAACAATTCAACCTGAAACTTAATCTTGTATTTTGCAGTATGTCATATATACAGCTTCTTTATTTGGACACACTGAGACCTCCTTTTAACCAAAGGACTGAGGATATACAACCAATGCATGTACAGTAGTATATGTAGCTTTTTTTCTTCAAAATTTATTTTAATATGACCAGTGGAGTCTAAAAGCCTACAGTATATGACTACACTGAAAATTTAATATAGGAATTAAAAAAAAAAAAAAACTAGAAAAGTTATGAAGTAAAATGGAGAAGTGTTTAAGATGTTTTTTTATGGCGTTGTTCATATAATCTCAAATGATCTTGCATCCATTGAAATTCAAGATGCTCTTTAGATCCAAAGAACATTCTCATCAGGTTTCAGTCCATAGTTATGCTTGTAATATGATTTGTAATGGAAAAAGCATTAAATGAGGAAGGAATCCAAAGTGGTCTCAGACTTTTAGACCCCACTGAACATCCCCCTTAACCAGATAAGCTAAGCTAGGCTTAATGTAACGAGTCTTTTAGATAGGCTCAGTGGACGAGTCTCTATTTCCTTCAAGTTAGCACATTGTATTTTATACTTGATTGTATTCTCTCAGGCCCTTTGGTCTCTGTCTGGATCCACTCTTCCAAATTTCTCCTATAATTCAAATATTACTGACCAAAACTCAAACACATCTGTCTTTCATCATGGCATGTAGAAGAATCCCATCTAATGTGAACTCTAGTCCTACCTGCCAATTATACCCTACAAACCCCCATCACTCATGACAGCTATTCTTGTGAAACTTTGCCATAAAATAATTTTTGTGTACTTTTTGTTTAAATTGTTGACAGGTCTGGTCAAAGTGTGGATGTGATCCCTGCCAAAGCTTTTGATTGATTGCATCGTCAGGAAATGAAATGAAATTTTATATTTTCTTAGGATAGGGAAGGGTGGCAAGCGTTACACGGAATGTGTCCATTAGATTAGCTCTTGGCAAGCGTTACACGGAATGTGTCCATTAGATTAGCTCTAAACTCTTAGATTAGCTCAAAAAATATTGATACTTGCGTTCACGCTCCGTTGAACTATTAAGGGATACTTGTGGTTTGTGTATTTAAGCTTTACTGCTCATTCACATGTATGCACGACTATTTAACACTTCTGATTTGTAGTAAAGTACTTTAGGGCTCATTTGGAGAAGTCTGGAGTGTTTAGTGTACTTCATCAAGCTATTTCTAATCTAAAGCTATAGATGATTTTACATAGTTTCTATAATAGAAAGACTCTCTTTCACAATGACTCCTTTGAATACTGGCAGTACTGTATGACTTTTATAGTGTGTGGCTTATACTGTGTTTGTACTTAATTTGAGGATAACAATGATATTAAATTAATTATTTAAAGCTTTTATTTTATATATAAAATAGTGCATATAATCATTAAGTGTCAACATAATTCTTAGTGTACAATATAAGCCATATGTGGTAACTAATTAATGCCATAAAGCAGTATTACATAATCTCAAATCAGCACCTTGGACAGAGCCAAGAGAATTCAGTCAAGTGGCTTTTCTCTTGGGACATTCAGCAGCAGGCAGCGAATTAACTCTGAAGGTCAAACTAAATGAACACTTCTAATATGGGAACCTTTATCTTAATAGCTTTAGAGCTTAGTAAAACAACTACACACCAGAAAAGCTACAGTTCATAAGCACATTCATTGTTTTAGCAAATGTTTTGTTGACTTCTGATGAGTTATGGGGGCTTAGCCAACCCGCCCCTTAGCTCGCCCCCCTTTTCCATTACGTGTTACTCGAGTGAGTCGTCAGCTGTCAACGCTCCCAGACCTTCTAATACACTGACCTGCAACGTTAGGAATGCAAATAAAAACAGCTGTAGGAATGGACGGCCTTGCATAATAAGTCATTTCAACGTCGCAGGAGTTTATAGCCGTGTTAAATAATGCAAAATGTTTGGAAATTCATAGGTCCAGGACTATAAATGGTATAAATCCTTAAGACCAATTGTTATATCAAGATCTCAGGTTTCTACCCACATATTTCCATATGTTCAGATTTTCGCCTTAATTGAAAAAACTGGTCTAATTTTTGAGTGAGGATAGGATAGCTATGATTATGATAGAACGGGATTCATAGTTTTTAAAGGGGTAGTTCACCCGAATATGAAAATTCTGCTGTTTTTAAGACTTTAAGGCTTTCTAAACCTTTCCATGGAACTTAAAAGGAGAACATTCCATTGTTAATTCCAATGTTCATTATCCGTGTATGGTGCTTTTCTGTCATTTTTCAAGTTTGAAGGTTTCAGCTTTTGTCCATTATAACTGCATGGAAAGCAGCATGGAAAAGAATCCACAGATTTTTTTTTCCCCTTTTGTTTTCAGAGGGAGAAAGGGAATCATGTGGGTTTAAAGTGACATATGGGTGAATAAATGATGACAGGATTTTCATTTTTTTAGTGAACTATTCCGTTAAACTCTTCCAATAGGAAACAAACTGTCATGCTTCCACACTGCTGTCTCTTTCAGTCACTTCATCATCTGTCATATGGTCAGCTAGCAAACGTCATCTTATGCAAGAACCTTGATTGTGAAATGGGACTTAATACAAAATATGCTGCATTAACCCCATGCTTTCATTGATATCATGTAACCACTGGTGATGCTTGCTGTCTGACCACTGCACATTCATCTTCAAAGTCTTGAGTAGCTGACTTCAAGCCAGTATTTGTCATGTCTACATCATCACCTTTCAGTTTAATAGTACAGTAGGTGAATGCTTAGTAATATAGACATTTAGTTAGAATCACATTGGTCAGCTTAACTTCACTAACTCTTCATAGCCATACCATGTGAATATGTGGCTGAATGCCACTTAGTCACTAGTGGTAATAACTCTAGACTGTAGAGATTCAGTCTGTCAGATTTACTGTTCCTGATTTTCCTTCTTGACTTTGCATTGACCACTATAGGGAGACAAAGGATCAATGGGCATTCCTGGAAGAATGGTGAGTGTTTTGATGATATGCACTAAGCCCAACCAGCTAGTTTGTAGTATATGGCTGTAGCCTTAATTGGTCATCAGTGCTTAGTGTCATACCATTGACAACATTTATAACTTATAACATTTATAATTTATAACTTATTTCTAGCTGTAACTCAATGACACCTTTATATTTATGCCAAAGGTCACATTGATAATATAAGGTCAGACTCAACTGAAGAGTAATGTTTGCTTTAATTACCAGAGTATGTTATACAGTATATACAACATCCAGTATCCGTGGTTAGTATCACTTCCTAATTTATTTTGACCTGTTTTAGCTTGCACTGTGAATGTAAAGCTTCACAAGCTTTCATATGAATTTCTTCCAAAAGTTTAATGTAGCGTTTCAGCTTTTCAGCACAACTATATGATATAAACCAAAAACTATAGCTTATTTATTTAAGCCATGAAAATGGTTCCCATTTCATCACCTCCATTGATAGTTAACAAAACATCTGACTGTGAAGTCTAAAATATTTCACGGCCCCCCTGTCACATTTGAACAAGAGCTGAAGACCAGAGTTCTTTCTGGCTGCATTTGATGAGAAACCCTCTCTCCTTATTACTCAATTTGTCTTGGCTGCTCAGTCATGTGAAAATGCTTTACTTGTTGAACTTTAAATAGAAAATAGACCTCAAAGAAGCCCTTTTGCTTATCAGTTACACTCTACATGCTGAGAAGTCAGAATGTGTAGCCAAACCTCGAGGAGATCTTGGAAGAAATATTTTGGATATATATCCACAGAGAGACGATACGTACATATTCAAAATGAGAGAAACAGATTGGAAAACCACAGACAGTTGTGAGCTCTGTTTTACCTCCTCATTCTGAAGATTTGTGGATTTGGAACTGGCCGTTTTTCAGATTAGCGCAATGCATGATATGTCGCGAAAAGAAATCGGGATCGACCAGAATCCGCATAGTCATATAGATGTCCCCGTGGAGCATAGCAGCTACTCCTCATTAGACATTTTTAGCAAGAAACCGATAAAACTGCATTATCCTCAAAGGAGACATTCCAGACTCTTGACCCTTGTATGGTTGCATACTCTAAGCTCACCCTAATGCTTTCTCTTGAAAAACAATCCCTACCTAAAAGCAGGTTTCAGCAGTGTTCAGCTCAAACTGTGTGCCCCAAGCAGAGCTTTCCATATTTCACCCAGTATAAAGCTACATTGTGCTCCTTTAGATTCTCACAGGAAGCGTTTTTTTCACCCTTCATGGCTTATCCTTCCCCCTTCCAACCTCCTCCACTGACCAGTCTGTCTGTGAGAAAAGTTAGCAGCCCCCTCATCTACTATCCATTACTCCCCACAGGCCAG
>JAUZSZ010000115.1:9248093-9264917 GCA_034780575.1 Labeobarbus marequensis | reverse complement strand
TCTGAAGGATCATGTGACACTGAAGACTGGAGTAATGATGCTGAAAATTCAGCTTTGAATCACTGGAATAAATTACATTTTATTCAAATAGAAAACAGTTATATTAAACTGTAATAATATTTCACAATATTACTGAATTTACTGTATTTTTTGATCAAATAAATGCAGCCTAACATCTTTTAAAAATATCGCAACAACCCCAACCTTTTGAACGGTAGAGAAAGTTGTCTAAACAAGCTTAGGATGATTTCATATCATAATGATTTTAACAACAAAAGGTCAAAAAGTCAAGTTGATGTTTACCAGTCCACTGATCTGTCATGTGTTGAAGCTGTCATCTAAAATTCTTCGGAAATGAAACTAAAAGCTTTTTGTCTCACAATCTACCAAAATCAGCTGTTTGCTTTCATATTACAGTGATTTCAGTCTGTAAACTATTATTAACCTAGTCACCCATGAATATTTAACAGTCCATGGAGACATGAGGAATAAACAAACCTGTTAACAAAAACAGTGTGTTAGTCTTTTGTAAGCACGAGTCTTTGAAATGAAAATGCTTTCTACAGACGTGTAGCCTGCAGCACACACAAATGTGCTTGTTTTTCCTACATGAAAATCATTTATAGGTGTGTGTTAATGTTTACTCTCCATGTTCTGCCTCATTAATCCGGTTTTGGAACCCCTGAAAGGCGATGCTCAACTAGCCTATCGGGTTTCCTCGTTTTGGTATCATTTCAGACGTAAATCAGAGGCAACAGTGCATGGCAAAAGCGGTTGCAAGAAATGATAAAGCGGGCTTTGTGTTGGTCAGTAGGAGAGATGGAGATGTACAATGTCCCTAGGAGATTTTTGTCAACATGTAATCTTCATGTATTATTTGATAGTAGAATGCATAATATATTAATGATTGTTTAATGCCAGGTTAAGTATTACACAGATATTTTAACTGTCCATTATAATACACTTCATTTAAAAATAATAATAATATTAATAAATCAGATCATGTGACACTGAAGACTGGAGTAATGATGCTGAAAATTCAGCTTCGCATAACAGGAATAAATTACATTTGAAACTATATTCAAACAGAAAACAGTCATTTTAAATTGTAATAATATTTTACAATATTTGCGCATTTACTGTATTCTCGAGTAAAAGGTTTTTTTTAAGTCGGTCCTAAATGTACATTCCTATAACTCATCCACCCTCATTGACTCGACACCACAGCTAGACACCAGCTTACATTACCAAAGTGAGGACTCGCAAGGGCTGAGGGCAGGACAAATACTTTGCAACTGAAACCAGGATGTGCACAAAGACATATGACTCAGTCCCGGAGTCATGCCGAGAGACCAGAGGGATTGCACAGCTAAGAGAAAAACAGGCTACAAGCTCAAGACATTCTCTACTTCCTTCATCTGAGCACCTGTGCATCTGATTTACAGACCTCTAACCCTGCTGTTTGTGGAGAGTCCCCTGTTACACGCTGCTTGATGGACTTAGCACACTTATTTTTGCTACCTGCCGTTGTCCCTGCCAAAACATGTGCTGCCATACTCTTCGATTGTTAGGTCTGTTGTCATGACAGTGCTTTGTGTTGCTGCATTCGTGTGCTGTGTTTAAATATATGAATGTTTTCATCATCAGACTCAGCAGACACACCATCTGGGGAGCTGACAGATGAACAAGCACATCTGTAGCAGTGCTATATTTAGTATTTTTTTTATACATATATATATATATATATATACACAACTTGATCACTGCCTCTAATTGAATGCAGAAACATTTTTGCGTGGGTTTGGGGTTGAAGGACGGTTTGTTTGAAGACTGGGCTATTGCTTGTTTTAATGCATTGGAATGTAAATAACGCTGTTATTCAAAAGTTTGGGATAAGACATTTTTTGATGTTTTTGAAAATCACGTACGCTTTCCAAGGCTACAATTATTTCATAAAAATACAGTAAAAAATTTGAAATATGATTGCAATTTAAAATAACTTTTCTATTCTAATATATTTTCAAATGTAATTTATTCCTGTGATGCAAAGCGGAATTTTCAGCATCATTTCTCCAGTCTTCAGTGTCACATGATTCTTCAGAAATCATTCTAATATGCTGATTTGCTGCTCAAGAAACCTTTCTGATTTTTCTTTTTTACTACTATTATCAGTTAACATTTTAGAATAACATTAATGGAAATTATATAGTGACCAAAAATGTTAAACAAAACTATTTAAATTGACTATATATGAGCTTTGTCTACATTTCAGCTAACTGACTTTATGAGCCGCATCCTGGGATGCATTTTAGACAGTATTGAAGATCACATCTGCAGTATGATGTACACTTGCTTTTGCATCTCTATTTTTTCTAATCCATGCATTAAAAATGTTTAGATTTGTTGAATTTGAAGCATTTCAGCCTAATAATGTATATAATGTACACTAAGATTTAAAGATCATGAGAAACAGATGGAGTCCAGTGTGTCCAAAAAATTTAACTGGTATTGTATACCCACAATATTTAACAATGTAATCACTAATGTCATCACTTTAGTGTGATATCGCCACAGTAACATTTATTTGGGGAAACTGCTGTCTTCCCTCAGTAACATCTGTCTCTGTCATTACTAGTCAGTATTAGGTTTTGTGTAGTGAAAACCAGTGAAAATTTATGAGATAAAAAGGAGATAAGCAAATGCTAAATTAACTCCTTTTACTTCTGCAGCCAGCAGCGGGTGAGCCTCATCTGTATTCAGTGAGGCTGTTAAAGTCTGTGTTTCACTCCAAAAATGTAACACACGTTTACAATAAAAGTCAGGCGTGCACAAACACAGTGAAAGACACTCACTCATGTAACACATGGGATTCCTCTGCCATTAGACTCTTATGTCAAGTAGGAACTAGAGATGATGGCGTGACATGAATTTAAAGTGCAGCACATCAGAGATCAAATGAGAGCTTTGTTTCGTTCTCTTTGACATTGGCTCTCAAAACTTCTCAGTTACACACTCCCCTTCAGACCAGTATTGATAAAACAGAACCCAAGGGCTATTAAAGCAATATGTCAGGAGAAGCCATGCATTACAATGATTTTACAGTGAGTTTCTATGTGCTACATGTGGCCGCAACAGAATAAATGACTGCAAAAAGTCATTTTCTTTATCAAAATTTTTCTTCACCTCCTAAAAATACATTAATCTGAAGGAAAAATATTGAAGTACAGTATTAAGGCATGTTGTCAGAGAATATACTACTGTATTTAGGTCAGTAAGATTAATACTTTTTTTAGCAATGATGCATTAAATTAATAAATGGTAACAGTTATTTAAAGACATTTAAATTGTTGCAAAAAGTGCCATTTAAAATAAATGAAAGAATCCCCAAAAATTGTATTACTGTATCCAAACTCAATGGATTCAACACTGATAATAAAATATGTTTCATGAGAAGTAAATCAGCATATTAGAATGATTTCTGAAGGGTCATGTGACACTGAAGACTAGATTAATTATGCAGAAAATTCAGCTTTGCATCTCAGGAATAAATTACACTTTAAGATGCGTTAAAATGGAAAACAGTTATTTGAATTTGCAGTAATATTTCAGTATTATTGTTGTTACTGTATTTTTGATCAAGTAAATGAGCCATGGTGAATGTCCTCCACACAGTCAAATTATGGTTTTTTAAAGCATAAATCCAACATTTTATGAATTTTGTCAGAATGTCAAGTCAAACAGATTGTTATTACTCTTTTTGCTGCTAAAAATGACACACTGTGTCTTTAATAGTTGTTTTTCTATTCATACAAGGACACTTTGTGCAGTATATGATGCATGTTGATGTATATAAATGGAACTTATTAGGTTTAGTTTGGAAATTCCAGTCATCCATTTTCTCTTTATACCTCGGGCCAAGCACATATGCCATGCTCTCGTATTTCATAGGAGCCAAAGTAAGTCATTACTTATTACTAACTGTCCTGAAGGAATCAAGTTTGTCAGCAAAGAACGCAGCCACTTGTCCTCAGTGCTGATGACAGTTCTCTTCACCTTCCCAGTTCCTCTCAACTCCAAAGGCTCCGTCCTCATCGTTTTTAGCCTGAAGATTAGCACTCCCATAAATCACTTGAAGCCTCTGTCAGTCCACAACTAGCCTCTGCCTCACCAAGCGCTATTCACTCTAAAATAGAAGCGGAAGGGGTTGAAGGAGACATGACGATGGGCCTATAAAGGAATTGGTGTGAGTTGATTGGAAATGAAGATCAAAGATACTTCCTGTTTTCAGCATGTGTCCCAGAAGTCTCTCTTTTATGATTAAAGCGATCAACAATCATTGCATCGTTCCATTCCCTTAACGGGACGGTAGCATGAAGTCGGGCTCTTTCATCTACTGGGAACATGGATAAACTCACATACGACTCTCTGCCTTGTCCAAACCCTGCCGTCCGTTCTGGTGCCTGATTGGACAGAGTTTATTAAGGCAGCTGAGTATGACAAGCAGTCTTGTCTCAGGCCCAAAAGCACACTAGAGTGCCTTGGATCATTAATACCCTCTCAAACCACACACATATGGCGTCTGGCTCTCTTGATAACCTGCAGCTCTCTCCAAGGTCTGACCACTGCTGCACCTGTCAAAGCGGGTTATGCCACGCTAGGCTCTGCCACCTGCCCCCTGCTCAGACTCACTGGAGTCTTCATGCCATCTTTGACCTCTGCCCTCAACTGCCTGCTGTCTGGCCGCCAGTCTCCAAATGGCATGCGTTGTTTTCTGTAGAGGCTTTCTGGACATGTTGTAAAATGCTTCTCTTGTGGCACTAGCATGTAATGTAGTGATTGAGTGCTGGCTAATCTACCTGTTTGTTTGTGTGTTTGATACCAAAGAGACCAGCTTAAACTCGAATTAAAATGCTTCTTTCTATAAAAGTTATGCGTTAAGCTAGTATTGCACTACTTATTCTTACTGAAGCTAAATCAAACTCTCTTTCCTCCAGTGGAATTGCTATACTTGACTTGCAACCATTTCATACATTAAAAATGCATTAGAAATATATCTTTTATTTGTAATTGCTGAATTCCACTGAAATAACATTTTGACATTTTTAAAACATAAATTTAAATTAGGGTGTTCACACATCTCTGTTACACTTGTACACCCCTATTTATTCCAGCATTGGGAAAGGCGAGCTTTAAAATAGATCAAAATGATATATTTTGGTGTAAGTTTAAATAGTGTTCAATGAAATGGTATTCTGTTACTTTACTAATTGCTTAAAAAGTACATGAATCTGTTTACCTAATGCATGTTACAAGTCCCAGCACTGCTGGTTAAGATAGTTAAAGGTGTACCAAAAATGACCCAATTTTCACCCAAAAATGAAATTTGTCTTCATTATTACTTGCCTTGATTTCTTTCTTCTGCTGAACATAAAACAAGATATTCTGAGTTTTTATTTACTTATTTATTTGGTCCATACAATGGAAGTTAATGGAAACCAAAACTGTTTGGTTACCAACTTTCTTCAAAATATGTTCTTTTGTCTTCAAGAATAGAAAATGAGTCATACAGCTTTGGAACGACATGAGGATGAGTAAACGAAGACAGAATTTTAATTTCGGGTGAACTGTAGCTTTAAGAATCTAACGTCCAAAGCTCAACACACAGTCCAGTGGTGAGCAGATGTGCTGGGAAATACACGTTTGTCATCATGTGTAACAATCTGCTGAAGTGAAAGTCTTTCAGTGGTGTTTTGTTTGCGTTATGAGTGCAATCTTTGGTTTTGGCTCGTGAATGTGACCGTTTAAGTATTGAAAAGATGAGTAATTAATGCTGATTTTGCAGGGTGAGCTAGGGATGCCTGGAATGCCTGGGAAACAAGGAGTGAAGGTAGTTCACTTCTACTGCAGCCTCTATCCATCCCCATTTTTTTATAATGAACTATCCTTTTTCCCCAGAACCCTGCATGCTGTTCCAGAAGCATTCCACTGATAAAACGCTCAGTCTTATCTGTTATGATTGTATGTAAAGCTGCTTTCACACCAGAGCGTGATTAATTGCTCATTATACAGGCACCTCACATATAAGCGTCTCACCTTCTGACACTGTAAAGTGGAGTCTGAGACTTGAGGAATGAGATGGCAGGAGAAAGACGGATGGTGCCACTAGCAGTCAGACCCCCCATCCGCCCACGACCTCGATGGGTCGAGGGTCCGCATGCAGCCGCAGCTGTGTCTGTAGATCACCGCCTTCATGTCTGCTCATTAGTCTGAGATAACAGACCTGAATTAAATAGCTGTCATGTGCTCTTTACTATTAATAACAATCCAACTGTGGGCCGGCTCATTGCGGCACTGCTAGTGATCAGCTATTTGCGTGCCTGGAGAGCAAAAACTTCGACATACCAATCTAAATATTGATACCAGCGCGTGCTGTCTAATCGCTTCAATAGAAATTATGACATCTGATAGACCCTTGGGGGTTTTACGATCGACTAAATGATTACAGAGAATAATCTTCAATTGAAATTACGAATGACTTTTTCAGACCAAATATATGATGCTGATTCCTTTGTTGATTTTCAAAGGTCAGGATTTGAGGACGTGTTTAGGTCTGTTCTCACTGTTTTTCTTTTCTTTCTTTTTGTTTTCCTAATGTTGATGCCTCACAACCTTCAGGGAGAGCCTGGTTTCCCAGGTGTCCCTGGACGAAAGGTAAAGGCCTGGTGTGGTGTTGTTGTATCTTTAACACATTTTGCTGATCATTCTTAAAGTAATGAATATTTTTCTGTCGCTACAAAGGGTCAGGCAGGTGTTTCTGGTATCCCTGGAAAACGGGGCTACAAGGTACACCCAAATGTGTGCTGTGGCTATTTCTCGCATAAGTGCTTGTTCTGATACTGGGCTTAAGCCCTCAGGAAGTTTTTTGAATGCGATGTTGAATATTGAGGTAGAATTTTACTCACCCTTTTGCAGTTTCAAACATGGCTTTCTTCCGTGCAACACAGTGATTAATTTTTGAAGAATTTTTGGCAGTTCTTTGAAATTTAATGATATTTTCAGGCTTCAAATTGAGAAAATAAAGCGCCAAAAGTGGTCCATACAAATCATGCACCTTATTTAACCAGCTGAAGTGTTATTTTAGTATTATTTATGTAATATTATGTTATTTATTGATATCATGTTTTACTGTAAATTTAACTTGAAGTTTTAGTAAGTGTGCTTTTGTTATTTTTATTAATATTTAAATATATTTCAATGTAGTGTAAATGTATTCTTATTTTTTATTTTTAGTAATTTTGATATTTCAGCTGTTTTTTGTTTTGTTTTGTTTGATTTGGTTGTTTTGTTTTTCCTAAGACAACATTTCTAATTTAAGTTTTGAGTTTTTAAAAAAAATCACCTTTAGTGTTCCACAGAAAAAGGAAAGGGTTTACAATAAAAAGAGGCTGAATAAAAATAACCGTATTTTAATTTTTTAGTGAATTGCATTGATTTGACTTTAATTACACATGCATGTCTAAAAGACTTCTATGAAGTGGTGACCTGACTGTCTGCACTCAATTCTGTTTGTTTTTGGTGTCAAAATGTCTCTGTTTCATGTCATTTTCAGATATTATTTCGTCTGTACTGAAGCTTAACAACGTGGAATTATTATGTTGCGGTTTCACTAGACTTTGTGTTCCATTTATTCTCATATGCACATGCAAGCGAGCATTAAATCTGCATGGTTTGCAGTGCTGCAGGCAATGGAAGAAGACAGTCTTAACATTTTTAATGTGTTAATTGTTATGATTTAATCAGTGTTTCTGCAAAACAGAAGCCCTAGAAGGTGACCTCATATTCTGCGGCCCATATTTGTTGTATTTCAGTGACCACACCATTATTTTCCCTCCCTGTGTTTAAGTACTGCAGCTGTGGTGAATTAAAGACATCAGCTGTAATGCTTCAAAAGGAAATGGGAATAAGATGCGCACACTAGAATGTTTTATACGGCTTCTTTATATAGAGATGCATCTTGAATCTTTGAATGTTAACTCCTATATTGTTATTTATTGCTAGGGAGAGAAAGCCGAGCCTAGTGCTGCAGGAGCTGGCATCAAAGGAGAACCAGGTGCCCCGGGACATCCCGGACAAGCTGGACCCAAGGTACCTACCCCTCATTCTCCACCTTATATCCACTGCTGTATTTCTTTTTTGATGTGGTGTGACATGTGCAGTCTAACAAAATAAGCTCATGGTTTTGATTGTTGCATGTATTTTTATAGGGTGAGAAAGGTGATCAAGGCATAAAGGTGAGCAATTGACTTTTTTATTAAAACAAATAGATGAGTGCTGGTTCATTGCAACTCTACATGACCTTGTAAGACTGTTATATTTTAATAATGTCCTTGGAGAAAATAGCACAATTAATGTTTTTGTCTTGTAGGGTGACCCTGGCCAGGAAGGCCCATCTGGACCAAGGGTAAGTAGAGGCCATGTGTCACTGACAGAAAATAATGCAAACAAGTCGCCAGATTTGTTTAACAGTGTGATGTGAATGTTTGATATCAGAAATAATGATATATATATATATATATATATATATATTAATTGATTATTTCCCCATTGCTCAACAGGGTCCACCAGGTCCAACTGGAGAGCCAGGAAAATCTTTAATCAACAACAATGAAAATGTATGTCTTTATTTTTTAATGTATATACATTTCTATAATTTGATTATGATTTAGTTATAATACATATTCACTTCTCTGCCTCAAATAGCAGGTTCAACAGATTAATTTGTATTATGTGAAGGCACTAATTTTATTTTATTTTTCAGGATATACGCAATGTGCATTTAATGGTAAGTGTCATTCTTTGTTGTGAAATTTTTCTTTATTGGGAAAATGGATAACTTGATATTGTTTGCGTATTTAAACACACAAACAGATGAACAGACAACTACTTTCAGATGTTTAAGTACATATTGTATTTATTTTAGGGCCCTCCTGGACTGCCTGGACCTCCAGGGATTCCTGGGACCCCCGGTTTGAAGGTAGTTGGCCAACTTCTCTCATTCTTACCCTTTCTATCCTTAATGTATAAATTTTATTATAATTGTAGATTATATTCATACACAATTCTGGTGAGATCTGAAGAAGTTTTTCAGCATGGATACTATGGTTTAAGACATGTCACTGTTGGTTACCTTGTTCTTTTGTATTAAACATTACATTTTTTTCTCAGGGTGATGTTGGACTTCCAGGTCCCCCTGGTCTTGATGGGGAAAAGGTAAATAATAATTAACATTTACTATAAATGAAACACATTTTAGCCACTAATCTGCCACTGGTGGATGTATTTACATAACTCTCAATCATTCATAATGCTGAGTGATTGCACCTGTTTGCTTTTTAGGGTCCAAGAGGAAAGCCAGGAGAACAGGGACCCATCGGCCCTCCTGGACCTGAGGGACCACAGGGAGAAGGAGGAGTCATAGGCTTGCCTGGGCAAAAAGGAGACAAGGGAGACATGGGCCCCTCAGGCTCACCTGTGAGTGACTATACCCAGCATTCCCATCATATATAGTCTGTCTGACTACACCTGAATTGTTAAATAACCACAAAGGGTCTTGTGTCCTTTACCACTTGCTTGAAAGAATATTCTGATATCAAAATATCATAATATTCAAATTATGTACACATCATGTAAATGCATTAACCCAACTGCAAAGTTAACCAAAGTAAGCCAATATTTCAGTTTCTAGAAATTAATAATGTATTATATGGTATAAGGAAAAGTTTGGATTCATGTAACCCTCATTTGGAATATTGACTGTAACTGAATAAAAAAAGAAGAAAGCATGTGCACTATTTCCAGAGGACAATGCATTTGTATTTGCCTTTTTTGGGGGGGATAATTTGGTTAAAAGAACATATTGCAATAACTGTGGAACATGTAAACATCTTTTTCAGATTAAATGCTTAACCAGAATATAGACCTTAATCAGAAAATGAATTGCATGTAAATGTGGTCATTGTTATTTGAGCAAGTGGGATCATGCTGATTGCTTTGCTGAATTTTGAAAGCGTTTGTGATGGTGGGCAGCATTGCGTCTTGAAAGCCTACAGTTTACTAATCATTAATCCTACATGTTGGTTGTTTTGAATTCAAAGGCCTCTTGGTTGTGGGCCTTGTTTACAAGGCTGTCAAGTCATGTTCATCAACACTGCCCCCCCAATTGACTTTTATCCCAATTTTAATGTCTATTTCCTTATTCTTTCCTCATTCTGTAGGGTTTAGATGGTCCTACTGGAGAAAAAGGGGTTTCAGGGCCCCCTGGCCATATTGGATTGCCAGGCCTAATGGTACGCAATGGTGCCCCTCAAGCAAACAGATTGTTGTCACTGGATACAGGGATACAGTGTATTTTGTCATGCCAGTTTGATTTCTTTTGAATGAATGGTAGAATTCAGTATTCCTATCCTTTTACTTTTTCATAATGTCTTCAGGGTCAGAAAGGTGAACCTGGGGAAAAAGGAGATAAAGCAGAGCTGGTATGTTCCACACTTTTTAGCTGCTGATTGCACATGTTAGAGGGTTTTATGGGGTTTCATTAGTTAATAGAGCCTATGTGTTTCCTAAGTTGGGAATGAAATGTCTTAATGGTGACTCCCCTATGTGTTCTCTCTCAGGTCTATGGACCTGCTGGACCTCCAGGACCTGCAGGGCCAGTTGGGCCATTGGTGAGGATAATATCTACTTCATAAAAGCTTATGATAACAGCAAACATATTACAGGCATATCTGTGCGCCCAAGGAGCATCAGTGCATTTTTTGTCTTCATTTGATGGTGCATTTATGAAGAGAAACTAATTTTAAACCCCTCAAAATGGTCCTGATTTCTAAATGTATTATTTTTTGTTTATCAGGGACCTCCAGGTTTGCCAGGACCAAAGGTAAGTATACCAACCTAATGTAAAAAGATAGTGTTATTTGTCTTCTGCCATATGCTAAACAAGGCATTAAATCTCATATGTTCTTTTTAGGGAGAACCAGGAATAGGCCTGAGAGGAGAGAAGGGATCACCTGGACAGAAAGGAGAGAAAGGAGACAGGGGCCATCTTGGACTCCCTGTAAGTACATTTCTTCAGTGTTTGATACTAGATAAATGTGCATTGTGTTTACAGTCAGTACAATGTAAGATAAAAAGCTGTCCGATCTATCAAATCACTCTTTATGAAAAATAAATTGAGTACTTCATACCTGTGATACCAGCACTTTTGATAGTTTTCATACAGTCTTGTTAACTGAATCAAGATGTTTTTGTCTTTCCTGAGTGCAGCGTTAGTGGAAAAGCATGTTTTGTGTAAGGTTTGTGCTTTAGCCCCCCCTTAATGCAAATATCAATGTGCTGCAATTTCATGTGTCTTTGTAACTAGGCGTCATGGTTCATGGCCAAGTGTCGACTCGTCACATTGCATGAATCAGTGAATATCCACATTTGGCAATCATTTATACAAGTGTTATCATGTAATCATCCTGTCACATTGTTTTATACACATTTTAATAGATTACCAACAAGTTCCTGATGGTTTCAGATTACTGTAACTGACTGACGTTCATGTTGTTATTATTACAAAATACTGTTTGTGGTTGTTTATAAAATGTTTTTTCTCTGCTCAGTAAATAGCATGCTATAGGTTTTGTTACTGTGAATTTCAGGGGTCTTTTCCTGACTTCCTGACTAGTGTATATCTATGGTGTCAAAGTCATTGATAAACTTATTCTAGTCACATTATCAATGGCACAGTAACTCCTTTTCTTCATTTTGAATCTGAGATATAGAAATTGAGATATCAAGAATTTTTTTTTTAATCAGCATTTTTGTCTTGCTTTTCAGTATTATTCAGTTTTTTTATTTTAAACATAAACCACACAACATCGTGTTACATATACGCTTAAAGAAAAAACAATTTGGCAATGTGGTAAAATAATAACAAAAATAGCATATTATGCAATTTTTTTGTGAATTTGAAGCAAAATTCAATTGTTTATTGATTTTTACTGAAAACAAGATTAAAGTGCTGCTTAAGAAAATGCAGCATGAATGGGTAATGTTACTTGTTTCATAGCCTAGTGAGCTGCCATAATTTTAAGGTATTGCAAGTGAACTTCTAGCACAAAGGCTGGTTGTTTTGTTAGCTTAGCAACATGCTATCATCAAATTTAACTTAGAGGCATGCTAAATCAAGTCTCCTGTGTGCTTCTCGTGAGGAGCGCTATTTTTGTGGCACGCAAAGTCGCTTCCTATGTATAGTGTTCCAGTTCAGTCACTTACGAGGTTGCGTTTCAGTTAGTTTGCTGCCTTAGAAGGCAGCAGACGGCAAAGTAGCTCACTAGGTTTTGGAACCAAACAGCTATTTACAAGTGTTATTTTTAGTTTTTGCATCTCTTCTGGAATTTATAAGCCACCTGTTGTTATTTTATTACCATCGATACGATTGGATGGACCACTTTAGGTCCTGTTCAGTAGCAGTCACACTTGCACTAAGAGAATAAGATGCTAAAGTCACATTAAAAGGAGTTACTGCCCGTCCATCACGTCATTTTCAACATGTCACCCCTCCATCAAAACTAGAGTTGTTTTTATGTGGCACACAAGTCACTGCTTTACTCACCTCCCCCCACACTTCTCCCCTTCTCCCTCCCTCTCCTCCACCTCCATTTCTCCTCTCGCTCTGTAACTCTTTACACACTGTCCAGGGGGCTCATGGTTTAGACGGCAGGCCTGGTCCAGTGGTGAGTGGCGCAAGACCCGTTCCCATCATCCACCCCTCTATTTCCATCCATCCCTCTCTCATTTTCCCCTCCGCCTGCTTCTCTCTTTCTCTCTGTCTGCCTCTGCTTGAGCTGTTGCTTGCTTGCTTCTGTGTTTTGTGTCTTTTCTGTGTTGTCTAATGGCCAGGGCTTGTTTAGATCTCTACTGAGGTTGCATCGGCATGAGTATGACTTTGATTTGACTTGGTTCCTAAGCCTATTTGGCTGTTGCCTCTTGCTGTTTCCAGAGGTACCGCGCTCGGTTGATTTCTCAACCTGTCAACACGCGAGTGACCGAAGGGGAGCATGGCCAAACACTTATAAACATTTCTCTCTCTCTCTCTGAAACGCAATTTCCCTTTCTTTGGAAAGTATGCACATAGCGCTCTACGAAAGTGAATAATCCTTTTGCATTTCATGCCGTCGCAGCCCATTATACCTTTATACATCTTTTTCAGACATGCTTGACCTCTGTTGACCTTTCGAAGGCTTAATTCCCTCCAAGCTTCAGAGCTTTATTTCATTCCATGACAAGCTTTGATCTTGTAATGTCATACCAGGAGAGAGCATGATGGGATGCGGCTGCATGAACAATGATTTCATGGCATACAACTGTACAAATGGCTGAGAAGCAAGACTCCTGAAAAAGCAAGATGTCTAACAGCCCTTCTGTTGAATCCTCTCCAAGTCATGGGAGGAAAATGGAAGATAGATTTGCTGTTATATTTACTTGCGTGTCTGTTTATTTCCACTTAGATCAGCAAACTTTGGAGTTTTGTGGGATTCCTCTGCAGATTGGTCCTCAGATTGCTCTTTTTAAATATATATAAAGAGTTTAAATTATTCTCTTATTCGGCTCAGAAAAGTTTGTTGATCTATTTTTGCTCAACACTGATTAGTTTCTCTCGCTCTCTGAAGTCTTTACCCACCGCTGTGCCCTCTGTTTAAGCTCACGCATGTCATTTTCTTTGTTCAAAGGGTCTGATAGGACCAGCTGGAGTGCCTGGACCTGCAGGACCAAAAGGAGAAATGGTTAGTACTGTAAAAACAATTTAGAAACAAATGCGTGGGGCTCCAAAAATGGGTGTTTCTAGTAATATTTTGTATTATGCAAAATTCTAAAAACCTCTGATGCTGTAAGCATGAACTTTAGTTTGAATCAAAATTAAATACATTTAGTGTTGGGGAAAGTTACTTTTAAAAGTAATGCATTACAATATTGCGTTACTCCTTGAAAAAGTAACTAATTGCAGTACTTTTATGGACAGTAATGTATTATGTTATTTTTGTGTTACTTTTGTCACCTGGGCTTTAATAACAAAAAAACAAACAAAAAAAAATTTTTTTTGGCAACTGTAAAGGCCCTTACACACCAAAAGTGAAATTAATAAGCCTCAGCCTGAAGGAATTAAGTGCCTGAAGGAAGACAGGAGAGGTGTCAGTGAACATGGGAAAACAAAGTAACTTGCATTACTTATTTGAAAAAGTGACTCAGATATTTTGTTGTAACTTAAAAGTAATGCATTACTTTACTAATTGAAAAAAAGTAATCTGATTACGTAACTTGAGTTACTCGTAATGCGTTACCCCCAGCACTGATTACAATACTGCTTAGGTGATAAATAACTCAATCAATCGTTGAAGTATTAGATGTTTAATGCACACACAGGATAGTAATGCAACTAGCTGCTCTGTGAGTGCTGTCAATATTTCAACGGCCTGTGTTGTTAACTAATTAAAACCAAGTATTCCCTGACTGTGTAAGGAGTAAAGTGCAGTGTAATACAGATCTGTACACTGTAAAAAATTATTGTGATTTTAATGGTAAAAAACTGTGAAAATGCTACAGTAAAAACCTGTTAAATGGTTAACAGTAAGTTCCTGTAAAATTTACAGGGAAAAACCGTAAACTGACATTCCCAGAATTGCCTGCGTTACATTTCAAATTTTGATAATCTTCACAAATGACCACAACTTTTTATGAATTTTGAAGCCTGAATACAATCACCAGAAGTAAAAAGCTAAACATAGGCTATAAATAAACTTTACAATTGTCACTATACGTCATCACCAATACAACTCTTTCAGTCTTTATAAAATCATAAATAACTTTACCTGAAAGTTTGAGTTTTAAAAGTTTACTGAACTGAACAAAATGAGACTAGGCAGTAGATGAGTTTTCCTGTTCAACATGATAACATTGTAACCCCATTTAGCCACTTGTTAGAAACCACCTTTTTCAAGACAAGTAAAGCTTTAAATATATATATATATATATATATATATATATACAAAAACCCATTGTAAAAGCACACTGACTTAAGGATGATGGAACACAAAGTGCTAAAATGAAATCATTCATAAAACTCATTTCCGGTTTTGGCCTACAAAACAATGTAAATCCTGCAGCACTCTAAAGATCTCTATTAGGGTGACAGAATTACAATTAAACAGATAAATGTACCAAAAAGTAGACGTAAAATGCTGTGCAAGGACTGAATTAACTTTCTATCAAGTCTACATTAATATTTGTTGGAAAAACCAGCAGGATTTTTCCCCAAAACAAATTAAGCTCAAAACCTTCCATGCAGCCTGTTCTAAAGTTTTGATTAGTCATGTTAGTCTTAGTGCTGATTGTCTACACAACACTGAAACAAATACTAACTCTTAACCCTAACCTAAACCCTAAACTTAACTTTACTATACCATTAAGGTGCGGTCACATTTACTGTTGTTTGATGAATTCCTAAAATGCTGTAAGTTAAATAGAATTCCATGTGATTGGGAATTAAGCGAGAATGCAAAAGATTTCCCCATGCAGATTTAGCAGCAGGTTCAAGTTGGTCATGCCAGTTCATTGAGCTGACCAACAGAAAACTACTTGGTTCGAAAGTTACTTCTGTATGATTGACAATTTACCTTTGTTATTGAGTTTTTTTTTCTCTCTCTTATTTATTTTATTTTTTTATTTAACTAAAAACGTCATAATCTACAGTGCTTTAAGAGACACAAAAGTGTTTTGAATTTGAACCTTTGATATTGATTGACAACAATAGACAACTGACTATTTTTTTCCCTCAAAATTTCCCAAATTTTGCTAATGTCATGCACATTTACTCTGTCGTGCTTGGATCTACAGTATCAATGCTATTACTGATCTGTTAAAGAGGTCATGAACTGCCTTTGTTTGTTTGTTTTGTACCATTCTCTGAGGTCCACTTATAGTATTATCTAGATTTTTATATCAAAAAACATAATAATTTAGAAGTAATAAGCTATTTTCTGTCCTGGTTTTAACCCCCCTCATTAGAACGCTTTGTTTGAGTGGTTGTGGCAGATTGTAGACTTGGAAGTAAATGCCCGCTGCTATGATTGACTAATAGTTGCGTATGTTTGACAGCGACATTCCTCATAGATGGATGCTGCTGTGATTTAGGTCAAAAATGCATAAATATCTCTATACATATCAAGCCATCTGTAAGAAGAGACAAAGCAATAGTGACCACAAAATGAAAACAATTACTCACGCTTGTGTTGCGACAGTAATATAGGCGCCACATGCATTGTCTTTTTGTTTCAATCTTTTTGAAAATCCCACTTCGAATTGTGCCTTGTCTGTAAACGAATCCACAGTAAAATAAAGTTCTTACTGATGTGGTCCGGATCTTCATTAAAAATAAAGTTCATCCACTCTTTCCTAACGTTGGGATCAGAAGGAAGGTAATGCAAAGACTGTTTTTTTTTTCACTGCACAGCATCTTGTCTTCAGATTCATCTTTATTGTTTGGTTTCTGCTTCATGTTCGCCTCTCTCGTAAACACTACATGCATTCAAAAAACATTTGTTTTGTCAGACTGGCTTCAATATAAGCTGTTTTTGGACTAACAAACAAAATTTTGAGTTCTGAAACTTACAGGAAGTTTTTATAGTACAATGATGTCTTCTGTGTCAAAAGATCAAGGGAATTTTGGTTTCTCAGTTCATGACCCCTGTACATTAATCAAGAACTTTTCTTGACAGGTGACTG
>JAUZSZ010000115.1:8936088-8947142 GCA_034780575.1 Labeobarbus marequensis | reverse complement strand
GCAAAAAAGGTTAGAATTATGTCGATGTCCCAATATTTATGGACCTGACTGTATGTTACCTTTGGTTACGCTGTTGCCGTGTCATTATTTTTTTCCCTTTATAATTGTTTCAATGTTAAATTTTCATGAAAACCCTAAAGTTGGCCGTTTAATTACTGATTTCATTCTGACAATTTACCCTATATAGTATATACGTAAAGAGCTGTTTTTCTATCTTTCTGTTTTTATTTCTTGGGAAATAAAGGTGGAAATGTCGAAGCCAAGTCATTATTAAAGTATGTTTTTGACCAACTGGAGTAAAAATGTGTGACAATTAGCCCTGGTTTTTATACTTGTCACTTCTCAGTCCAATTATATATTAGTATTGTGTGTTCATTTTAGTATCATTGATATACTATTATAGTTTTTAACATCTTGAGTCAGTTTCATTTTATATTTTCAGTTTTCATTTTAATTTAGTTAAAGTTTTAGTAATTTTGTTGTTTTTGTCTTTTTTAATAGTGTTGTATATACAGTATGTTGATATTGCTTTTATTATTTTTATTTCAGTTTCAGTTTTAGTACATCAAGTTACACTAAATTAAAATAAGAAGTTTTTATTTATTTATTTATATTTTTTTCAGTTAACATTTATTTTGTTTCAAGTAATGAAAATGTTTTATTTTTTTTTAATGGTTTTAATTTTAGATTCAGTTTTAGTGTTAGGTACCTATAATAAACCTGTAGCTGTGGATTAGCAGCTCCACCATTATTACGAATCCAGCAGATGTGTTTCCCAATCTCATTCCCCCAACATTTTCTGTCACAGCTCTACTTGCCCTATAAAGTGATAAAATAACGGTGACTATTCCTCAATGTCACTTTGAGTTAAAGCTCATCACTGCAAAGGTTGTTAAGGGCTTTCAGAGGTCATCTTGTCCTCCTCCACCCTCCTCTACCTTCTTTCATCCTACACTCTGGCTTTTTCTCCTGCCCGCGCTCGTTCCCCTCCTCTTCCCCACCTCCTCCCACTCACGTTCGCAGTAAAGGACACAATGTTCTTTTCGCTTGTTTGGGGAAACTGCAGAAGTAAATAAATTAGAGGAGTGGAGGATGCCGTCATGGTGGCTGACTCCAGGTTTTAGTGGAGGAAAATAAACATGATGTTCATGTGAGGTTAGGCCTGGCCGCGACTGCTATTCTCAAACAGTCGGCTCTATCTAAAACAATTATCACACCAGCAGACCGAGAGAGACCGAACGAGAATTAGCATGGTGACCTAATGCGGAGGCTTTATCTGATGTGGGCTTATTATAGACCATAAAAGAAATGTTCCCTTCAAACAGGTGCTTGCCCTTCTGTGTCAGGGAACAGACAACCTGACCAAGTATGTGTGTGTGTGTGTGTGTGTGTGTGTTTGTGATCAGCTGCAGGGTTCAGCTGATCCAGTAACAGTTTGCAGAATGGATAAAAGCATTCAGAATTATGACGAGTCACTGCAATAAATAATTCATTTACCACCAATAATATTTAACTGCCTGAGACTGAAGTGTCTTATGAAATGGGTTCACACACATTTTGATCAATAAATCACCATAACTGGATATTGGGCAGAGATTTGTAAAAATCATCACTGTAGAACACATTCACAAAGAACAATAATTACATAAATATTTCAGAGCTGAACATAACTGTATAAATGTATTGAAAGTATAAAAATGTTCATGACTTTTCCTGACCTGAAAATCATTTTAAAATCAGGAAATGGAGCCGGGCTCTAAATAAGACCCACATGTTTCTATTATATTCAGTAAAATTTCATAACTTGTTTTTTTAAAGGGTTACATTGTTATTATTATTATTATAGCTTTTTAGTTTTTGGCTTTATTACTTTTATACAACTACTCTGGTTTTATTTGGTAAATCAATTATTTTATATTTATATTATATTTAATTGTTGTATGTTTGTCATGTTTCGTGATTACAATTAAGTTTTTGTTTTGTATTTTTTATTTTAAGTCACTTAAGAAAAACAAAGTAAGTTAAAGTGCTTTTTATAGATCTGATAACAAGACACGGAAGTGCATAAATAAATATGTATTCATGTTATTCATATATTTTATTTCAATTTATTTCAAGGCAAAATTATGACAATTTTTGCGGTTTATTTTAGATTTTGTTGCATTATTCTCATTTCAATATAGGAACTTATTTCTTTTTTTATGGCTTGTTTTCATTTTAATTAAAAGCCTTGTCAGCTGTAAACCTAACTATCCAAATGTGAAATTTTATGCCTAAACGTTTAAAATTCATCCCTGATTAATTGACCTGTTTATGTGGTTATTCCCCAAGCCACAATCTCACCCTCTTCAGATCTCCCCAGATAAAGAGCTAAACTGCTGTCAGATCGCCAAAAATGGGACAAATGAGCACCAAAGCTACAATTAAGAGTTGCCTTCTGAATACCTGCCATCATGTAATATTACAGCTCCATCTAGTGGCATTCTGCAAAACATCATTTCTAAATAAGCAGAATATCTTGGTGTGTAGTGACTGCCTTCGTTGTTCATTTTGAGTTTTTAATGAGGATGAGCTGACTCTAGAGCAGAAACGCGGTCTCTTACCTTGGTCTGAAAGCAGCAGTAGAGCTGGGTCAGGTAAGGGTGTTTTCTGGCCAGCGCTAGAATGCGTTTCTCAGTCATAGTGCAGTCCACATCATCGTCCTGCAGGATGACGTCTTTCTTCAACACTTTCACCGCATAAACCTCATCCGTGCCTCTTAACTCTGCCAGCATCACCTGCACAGAAGACAACTGGACCTTTATTACTAAGTATATTCACACTGCTAACAGGAAACAAAACTGTATTTAAAGGGATAGTTTCTGACCCTTGAAATGACATGAGAGAGCTTTCTGACCCTCCATAAGCAGAAAAGCAACTGAAACATTTTATGGCCCAAAAAGGTTGTAAGGACATCGTTAAAATAGTCTGTGACATCAGTGGTTCAACCATAATTTTATGAAGCTACTTGAGAAGAAGATACAAAAATATAAAAATGAAACTGATTCAAAATGTTGAAAACTATAACAGAATATCAATGAAACTAAAATAAACATTCACACACAAACACACTACTAATATAATTGGACTGACAAATGGCAGTTACAGAAGAAATTGTTGAATAAAGTCATTATTTTTATTTTATTTGCACAAAAAAGTATTCTCGTAGCTTCATAACATTACGACTGAACCCCAGATGTGACATGAACTATTTAATGATGACCTTACTACACTGTAAAAAAAAAAAAAAAAAAAAGTTGAGCCAACTTAAAAGTTTAAGGCAATCAGCTTCAGCAGATTTTTAAGTTTAGGAAAATTCTCAAATTTTTGTTGTATAAACTTAAAACAAGTAATTGAGAAAACTCAAAAATCTGCTGAAGCTGGTTGCCTTAAACTTTTAAGTCTGCCCAACATTTGTTTTTTTTGTTTTTTTTACAGTGTACCTTTCTGAGCCTTGAACATGGTAGTTACATTGCTGTCTATAGAGGGACAGAAAGCTCTCGGATTTCATCAAAAAATATCTTAATTTGTGTTCCAAAGATGAACGAAGGTCTTACGGGTTTGGAATTATTAATTGTCATTAATTAAATTAATGACAGAATTTTCGTTTTTGGATGAACTATCCCTTCAATGAAGAAAATAGAGGACAGAATTGCACAAAGCTCCACCTTGCCGAAGCTGCCTTTCCCAAGCACTTTGATGAAGGAGAAGTCTTCCAGCGTCATCCTTTTGGTCTGGAGTGTCTTCACCTCTCCGTTCTCTCTGGCCTCCCTTGTCACCTCTGACAGGCCCTCGGTCAGAGAGGAGGATGAAGCTGGCTTCAGCTCTTCACCACGATGGTCAAACGAAAGTGCCTTTCTGATGTTCTCTAGGTCCTTTATATCTGCAGATCACAAAACAAAAAGTGAAATCGCATTACACACTATGAGACCTCATATCAAGTCACATTTTTCTCCTCCTTCAGTTGTAAAAATAAACAAAAAAATACTGTAATGCACATTTTTGAAAGTTTTGAATGTGTGATACTGTAGAATTTTAAAGATTTCTTTATGCTTTCATTTAGCAAGGATGCATTACATTGATCCAAAGCGACAGTAAAGACATTAGTAATATTACAAAAGATTTCTATTTCAAATAAACGCTGTTATTTTGGAACTTAAAGTAAACTTTCTTAAAGAATATTTACTCACAAATATTAAGAAGCATGGCTGTTTTAAACTTTATAATAATATGAGATGTTTCTTGAGCAGCAAAATCAGCATATTAGAATGATTTCTGAAGGATCATGTGACACTGAAGACTGGAGTAATGATGCTGAAAATTCAGCTTCGTATCACAGAAATAAATTACATTGTCAAATATATTACAATATACAAACACTTACTTAAAACCGTAATAATATTACACAATATTACATTTTTACTGTATTTGATCTATACAGTACCCCAGCTGCTTATTTCCATATAATGAAGTGAATGATACACTGTCAAGCTCAAAAATGACATTAAAGCATCATATCATAGAAGTAGTATAGAATATATCTATTTTAGACCATTGGCCAGCTGATTTGATTAAAAATTCAGTTAGTTTGTCATACAAAGCCACTGCATTACAAAACACAAGCTTCACATTTTGGTAGATCCCATAGATATCCACATTAAGTTCATTATATTTTTAAAAGCATACCAAAACTATTAATTCAGTCATCATTTACTCACCCTCATGTCATTCCAAACCTGTATGAGTTTCTTTGTTCTGCTGAACACAAGCAGATATTTTCAAGAATCTTAGTAACCAAACTGTTGCAGTTCCCATTGACTTCCACTCTTTGGACAAAAAATACAATGGAAGTCAATGGGAACCAATCTGTTTTCTAACTAACATTATACATTATCTATTATGTTTCGCAGAAGAAAGTCAGTCTTGCAGGTTTAGAATGACATGAGGGTGAGTAAATGACAGAATTTTCATTTTTGTTTGGGCTATCACATTAAGGACAAGTCAAAATTATTTTATGTGGTAATCAAACGTCTGCCACACAAAGCTCTTGTATATAAGACAAGATAATGTATTTAACCCAAGAGTCATCTGCAGAGCTCCGAGTGTGTGTTTACCCTGGTCACATGGTGACGTGGGAGCAGATTTGGATCGATCCTCTTCTGACTGCGGGGATATGGGTAAGGGCTGCGGATCTGGACCCTGAGAGATCTGTGTTAAAAACAGGAACAAATCATCTTCATCATACAATCATCATTATGTTTCAGGAGGCGTAATCAGGTACCTAAGTGCTGCTCGCTATAAAGGCCATTATGTCATTAGTAATCATCAGAGTGTATTTCCTATTATCTACAGCGGCACAGAGGAGGCTTTTGACCTCTCAGTCCTATACGCCCACTTCTCTAGTGCAGACTCTAATTCCCCATGATTCTCCCTCTCACCTTTTTTCTCCTCTGGACGCTGCCGGAGAGTTTATCTGGAGTGACTCCGAGGTCAGACAGCACCTTAGCGATGCCCCGGGCGTCCACCCCACAGTTAGGGGCTACATTACTTTCACATCGCTTGTGCACATTCATCTTACAAACTGAGGACAGAAAAATGAAGGGAGAGGGCATGAGAACTTACAGTGTATTTCAATGCATGTCAGTGTGAGTATGTTTGAAACTTGGAAGATTCAGGGTTAAAGCAGGGATATTCTAGTTAACTAAAACTGTACTGAAATGACTAAAACTACTAAAAAAAACTACTAAAATTTGATTTTAAATTGAAGCGAATTTATTTTAAATTGAGCAGAATATATATATATATATATATATATATATATATATATATATATATAACTAATTTAAAATGTTGATAAAAGCCATAATAATCTAAAATTCTGCAAAAATATAAAAAGCAAAAATATTAAAAAATTAAACATTTAATTTAAAATGTCAATAAAAACTGTACCACAATAACTAAAGCTACTAAAAAACTACTAAGATTTTAATTCAAATTACAATGATAGCAGAATGTATATATAAAATAAAAAAAAAAATTAAAATAAAAACTAAAATAAACTAAAATTCTGGACACAATTGCATTTTTAAAATTAATATATTAAATAATAAACAATAAGGCCAGGCAGTTTTACACAAGCACTCAAAAATATAGCCAACAAAAATATTTTAAAACTTAGCACTCAAAAAATGTGCATTGACCACAGAAAATTCCCTAAAAAATTCTTAAAATTATCAATTAATTTCAATTTCCCTGATATTTGAAGCTTTTCCTGGGAGAGTTCTTTAACTAAATTTCTATGGTGGCTCAACGCGCTGCAAATAGAAAAAAAACGCCTGCAAACTAAGAAAACAACTTCCTCAGTTTTACAATGCACACGCTGCAAATGCTCACAACGCAACCAAATAAAGAACCGCGCTGCAAATAAAATTCTTTATTTGGTTGTGTTGTGAGCATTCGCAGCACCTGCTGTCAAACTGATGACCGATGTTTTCTTGATTTGCTGCTGCTTTTTCTATTTGCATGTGTTTTCTGAAGTTGCAGCACGTTGAGCTCTCTCGGCCACCGTACATTTCCCAGAATGCTGCTCTCACCTTTGCACTGAAGCCCTTGCCGCAGCAGGCCCCACAGCAATGAGCCGCAGTGGTCACAGAACGTCAGGACTTTGTAGTTGTGAATACTGAATTTATGAGGCATATTGACGCTGAAGCGCTGAGATCCCACCTGCAGTGGGCGATAGAGGATCAGGAAGGCGTTTATACAGCACTCACATGCATTTTAAAACAAGTGAAGCTGCAAAATACAGTGATTTTTTAAACACCTCCCAAAAATAAAATAAAATCACTATCATAATCTTACAATTGTGGGTATTACCACCCATGTGATAAAGACTACACAGTAATGTTATTTCTAACAGTAAAAACATGGTATAATTTTCCACACCAGATAACTGAGATATTAAACGTGAGACATCATATGTGATTTTCTGCAGGTTCCTCTCACCTCCTCTGTGGTGTCCTCCTGTTTCTTCAGACCCGCACATTTTGTGATGATCAGCTCATGACAGCGTTTATGAACTACACAGGTGCACACTGATCAACAGAAACAAGCAAATGAGATCAACTTTACTTTCTGATGTATTACTCTGGCTTCATAGATAAGAATGCTTGGGCTACAGCTTAAAGGAACCCTTCTGTCAATATTTACGCAGAATACACACAAGCATTATGTTATTTTATTCTGTGGAAAACAGAGAACTTTGAAGAAAATGTCGATCGGTGGAATATATTGCATGAGCCATCATGGTGATGTTAGCTAAATGGCTGTGTTCACTTGGTGTATGGAAAAGTGCTACATGATGAAGATGTTGTTCCATGTGTTTTGTTGCTTTCGATTTAGAGTAGCTATAACATTTTATGAGCTAACAAATTGACTAAGCTGTTGAACAAACATCTGACATGGAGAAATATGGTATTTACCTACCTTGGCACTGATACCCTTGCTTTCCTAATACACCCCTGTGAAGAAAAGCAAGAGAGATCAGTTCTCCTATGTTTTTGTATGTGTGGAAAGAGACATAAATATGAAGACATTGTGATTTGTCACCAAATTCTTGAAAGAGAGAGAGAGCGAGAGAGAGGGAGAGAGAGCATCATGCATAAACATACAGTAGCGGAAAGTTTATCTTTTGACCATTTCAAGTTACTAGTCATCTAATATATAGCTTTGTTTGCCTCATCCAATTTTTACTTACATTTGGTGTTTGCAAGTGACCTTGCAAAAGGTGCTCTACCACTATCATTATGGACATTATGCTAATACTTTTAATAATTTTCCATTTGTTGGCATAAAGTCAACTACATTCAATAGTATGACATAACAATGAACATTAATTTTACAGCATTATCAGCATTATATTAGTTTGTTCATTTAAAAATTTACTAATACAGTTTTAAAATTGGTAAAAAGTTGTATCAGTTTACATTAACAATTTATTTTTTTTGACTGTTTCCAACTTGTTTGTGCAAAACTGAATGTACTCACCCTCAGGTCATCCAAGATTTAGATGAATTTGTTTCTTCACCCCAACAGATTTGGAGAAATTTAGCCTTACATCACTTGATCACCAATGGATGCTCTACAGTGAATGGGTGCCGTCAGATTGAGAGTCCAAACAGCTGATAAAGACATCACAATAATCCACACCACTCCAGTCCATCAGTTAACATCTGGAGAAGTGAAAAGGTGTGTGTTTGTAAGAAACAAATCCATCATTAAGACATTTTAACTAGCTAAAATATGACTAAACATGACCATAACACTACTTTCTCCAGCGAAAATATAATCTGGTCTGAATCAGGAGAGAAATCTGAACAGATCAAGCAATGTTTACAAGGCAAAACAGCTAAAAACAAGTATGATTTTGATATGAGACGACAACAGGTGATGGACTTTTTCACTGGAGGAAGCGTTATTATGGATTATGGACTTTTATTTTGGCTAGAAGCGACGGTTTGAAGTTGAAAGTGTCTTAATGTTGGATTTGTTTCTTATAAACATGCTGCTTTTGGCTGATGGACTGGAGTGGTGTGGATTGCTTGTGGATTATTGTGATGTTTTATCAGCTGTTTGGACTCTCATTCTGACGGCACCCATTCACTGCAGAGGATCCATTGGTGAGCAAGTGATGTAATGCTACATTTCTCCAAATCTGATGAAGAAACAAATTCGTCTACATCTTAGATGGCTCGTTGGTGACTACATTTTCAGCAAATTTTCATATTTGGGTGAACTATTCTCTTAACTTTTGGCAGACTGATCAAATATCGTGTCAATGAAGAGATGTTTAAAATTATGGTTGATTTTAAGGTTTAATTCATCACTCTGGAAATGGAAGGTCAAGTTGAGTGCATTGTATTGTGGGATACAGTATTCCATTCAGTGTGCTCTGTTGTGTACTGCACATTTTGCCAAATATAGTACGTCAAGTATTCCATGCATACAAAATATGCATACTGCAGAAATACTATGATAGATTGGTAGTATGCTATTCCGTATATAGTAAAAGTTGTTTCTTCTAACTGGAGGGATGCTTGGGAATGAATCAGGAGTGAAGTATGTGGCAAACACAGCCCAGAGTAAATTACAGGGAGTAGATTTAGAGGGGTTGGCCACGCCAGACACACCCCCGTCTCCCCCAGCGCAAATCCCTACCAGTCTGCCAAACTCAGGCACAACAGATGCCGTTTGGTTAACCAGAGCATCATGTCTGAAGCCTCAAACAGGTTTGCTCAATTCGCTGAGCTTTCCACTGATATTTGAGGCTTGTAAAACTCACATCAAATGTCATATGCCCATGTGTTCTATTATTATGCCAATATCTCATTATTCACAAGCATCTAGTATGAAAAAAGAAAACATGCTTTGTCAAAACATGACTCAGCCTGTTGAAAAAACTCAATAGCAGAGGATTACACTCTCATTTTTTTCCAAACGCTGAGCTCTTTTAAATGACGGTGGGAAAATCCCAAATGCCTAGTTTTTCTCCATTTTTGGCAACACTCTAGAGCTACTGCCCCTTCTTTTGCTCTCGCCAAGAGTACACACTGTTAAACCAGAGATGCTGTCACTGAAAGTCTTTCAAATATCCTTCCAAAAACACTTTGATGACACCATTCAATTTTCTGACAAAACAGCAGAGCAATTGACACAACATTATTGGGTGTCGACTTGACTGAAGAGACCAGTAAGATGGCAATGATTTGTTTTCTTCATAACCTAAATGCAAAACAAATCATTTCAAATTCAAACAAACCAGCATCATATATAGGTTAATGGCGTTATTTCTTTTTAAATAAATGTATTAACTTATTCAAAAATTAAAATCTACTTACATCTCCATCACACCCTCCGTCACCCATTTTCTCATGACCGTTTCGTTTTGTGTTGTGTTAATTCTTTGAAGAATGCCATAGTCATATGACTCGAAAATCCTGTTATTTCTTTTACACTTCTTACTCCATCATCAGTTCCCACAAACAGATTTTTAATACTGTAAAATCAGTTTTCATCGCCAGAGTCCATCTGTAGTTGTATATTTTGTAATACCTGCAAAGTCAGACCTTGAAGGTATTATGAAAAACTTTTCATTGCTACCTCATCATTGATCCTGTAGAGTAAATTCGCCAGCGTTTTTTGCTATTTCAGCAGATGCCATTCTTCCTTGTCAGTAGTTATGAGCTCGCAGGCCTTCTGCACATTTTCTGGAGAACATTTGAATTTTGTAGACACGCAGAACTCACTGGCCTGATACAAAGGATATGGCAGGTAACCTGTTCTGAATGGTTCTAAGTTTGTTGTTATGCAATTGCTAGGGTGTTCTGGGTAATTTCTAGAGCACAGCTAGTAGGTTTCCTCCTGACCCAAGTCACGTAAAAACCAGCGCATACTTTGGACTTTAATTGTCTCCATTCACATCAGACACCACGTATAACCTGTTGAGTGTGTCTGTCCCTCATGTTGCTCTGTTACCATAGGGGCTTCAGTATTTTGACTGCTGAGCATTGTTAGCACTCTGTTGGCATTCTGGTCTCCGCTGGCGGCCTGTGTTTTGGCTAACAGGGCTGGGAGACGGCAGAGAGGGCTATTGTTCTACTGTACTCCTGTATTTCACCAAAGATCTCCCCCTTCTTCCTCACTTCACTTCTCATCTGTGAGGAATGAGAACTATGCAGTGGCCCGGATGAACCTGGCTCCCACGTCGCTTTGCCCCGTGTTTCTCTCCCGCCATGTGAGTCAAGCTTTCTTTGCTGTACCAGAATCTTTGACTTTTAACGAATTGATTCAACATGGGTGACTCACAGCTAATGGTGTGATGTTTAGAAATCAGGATTGACTTTTACCGCTAACATTTGAGCACTGTTGAGCGGATTCTTAGCGGATTGGCCATAGTGTTCACATGCTCAACAGATATGACTGTGATTGGCTACAATGAAGAGCGTGAAGCGATGATAATT
>JAUZSZ010000115.1:8735367-8748579 GCA_034780575.1 Labeobarbus marequensis | reverse complement strand
AAATGACACCCTTTTACAACCACACAAAGCCCTAATGTTCAGCCTAATGAGACCCAGAGGATGATTTAGCATTCTCACTGTTCTGTCAACACCAGACAGCTGCCAGCACAGCTCGAATAACCAGCCAACACGCCACTGAAGCCATGGTGCATGAGGCGCAACACTGACGCACAGCAGTGAAACTCTCTCGCAGGAAACTAGATGCTTTAGACAACATTCTGGGCTAAAGCAGGCAAAGCATTGAATATACACATAATAGGTTAGGTTGAGATTTTTATGTTGAAACCGGACACTTACCGGGAGAAAGCTGACCCTCTGTACCGCTGATCGGAACATCACGTGTCTGCAATAAGAGACCAGTGTCATAAGAGAAGACATTAAAATGGTGCAGAGGAGAGGAAAGAGTCAACAGACAGGTGAAACACTACAGGCCTCAACAATAGGTCAGGCAGTGCTTCAGCTTTGTTGCTCTGCTAATATTTTATTGGCCCCACCGCAAAAAAAAAGAATGCATTGTATTTATTTTTGTTCTCAAAATGGGTAGTTGACATGAAACTTAAAGCATTTTTAGCAATGACCTTCTATCATTCAGAAGGCTGTGAAGTACTTGGGTAACAGTATTTCATACTATTTTGTGGAACTTGTGTACTACTGAAACTAAATACTTCTACTTTTACTCAATTGCATTTTTTAAGAAGTAGTCATACTTTACTCCTTTCAGTTGCATTTTGAGCTAACACATTTGACTGGTAATTATGATGCAATATGTCCTCTCATTTCTTGTTATTTAGTGGAAAAATCTCCACTGTTTCTTGATTTCATCAGTAAATTTCCAAAGCTAAGAAAAAGTGTTAACTTTTTGTTTAAGACCTTTAAGATTACAATTAAATTAAATACTTAGATATTTGAACGTTCAATTGATTAATTGTCCACAAGAGTTAAAATAATTACTGAACTAGAGTTTTAGGATCTGAATGTTCCTCTAAGTTTAACCAGTGTTAAAGGGGTGAATTAAAACAAAAATTTAGTTTTATTTTATCATAATTTTCTTTTTTTAGTTATTTTATTATAATTTAAAGCTTGCTTGGTTGTGAACCACTGCTCTAGAATTCATCTAAAACATTTAAACAAGTCTACAACTTTTAAAAATGTAATTGTCTCACAGCATTTAAAATGAACAAGTGAACACAAAGTTTATTTAAAATGTTGAGATGAAATGGTGACAAGTTACAGGACCTAAGATAACTACTTTAACTTGTATGTCAATTTTAACCTAAACACTGTTTTGTCAATTATACGTCAATATAAAGTTGTTTTTCCCACAAAAATGTAAGAAAAAACTTAGCCGAAATTACACAGAATTATTCTAAAAAATTCAAACCAACTCTCATCTCTATTGATCCAACCTGATAAACTCACATTTGTCATGTGTTTAATCAGCAACAACAGTGTTCAGGTAAGTACATCACAGAAAGCCAGATGTATTTGTGCAACAAATGCAAATGCAATGGAAAGTGACAAACTCTCAGACTGGACCAAGCCATTGGATCATCCTTTTTTGTTGAGGCCTGCGCTAAAGCATCTAAAGGACATTCTGTTAACTGATTAAGGAAGAAATCAAGAATGGGATGGAAAAACGTGTGATGTTCTCTGACTAGGAGTGTGTGAAAGTGTGCTGAGCGTGATGGCTACTCACTTGCAGGGTGATTTGGGGACAGGCTTCTCTGTAACATCATAATGACCGGGTGAAAGGTTAATATCCTGTGTTAAACACACACAAACACTACATCAACCAATTGTTTTGACACACTCATTCACATACTCAGTGTGAGCTCCAGCCACTGATTATCAGATAAATATTTTGCCTCTGTTTTTAGTGTCAGGTACCAAGAAACTTCAGCGTAATGCTGTTTACACTAAACCTATAAGTACATGTCATGGAATATAAGGCAGAATGTTGTAATCACCTTGAGGAACATTTTAATGCTTAGATTGCAACACGACTATTTGTTTGCATTCAGCTGTCAGCTGAATGGACTGTATTGTTAATTGAGAGACTGTCACGATTCGAAACGTTACATTCTCATCGAATGCCGGAAAACAACCAATAAAAATAAAATACTGGCATACATGGTTACTGACATTCATGATTTAGAAACAATCTGTTGAAATGCTGGTGATGTCAAGGTACAGGCTTATTTGGTGACTGACTGACCTTATCCCTGAGGCCCAAAGTGTGGATGTCAGGTCTGGGGCAGCTTTTGAAAGAGTAAGTTGCCTGGCGCCGCAATGCCTCATTGGTTGAGTCGGTGAAGTTATATGCCCCAGGCAATAACATGTTCCCTCGACGCACAGTTGAGATGAGGGTGTTTCGCTCTGGGCCTTTGAAGCTATATGTCCTAGGCACGGGGTTAAGTCCCATCTCCTCTATGAAGTCCCGAATGTGGTAACTGCCAGGAATGGGATAGTCCTGGTGGAAGAAAGAGAAGACCTCTTTTATGCCGGTTTCATGCCTCACATAATTCCTGGGTTTACTACACTGAGTATGTCCTTTAAGTAACATAACAGATCCACATTCACACCCAAATGGCTAATAATCTACATGTGACAAAGCCCAAAGTATGAAAAATAGCTGGACTGAAAACAACATTGATAGTAGGTTTCTAATGCATTTTACATGGCAAAAATAAGCTCTGTTTGCTGCGGATATGCAGTGCTGCTTATGCAGGCGGCGTGAAAGCTGTAACCTGTTAATATGAGAACCAAAATAAATACAAGCTGCTTTCGTGTGCAGTTTGAAACAGGCCTTATTTTTGAGATAGAGGCCACTTGTACACCAAAAATACACTTTATGTTGTGTTTGCCATAAATGTTTTTAATGCTTATTACTCTTTGCTTGATCTTTTGTAAAATATCACCTACCTTAATAGTGTTTCTCCACCAACCACTTCTGTCAGTGTACATTTCTTTCTGTTTCAGAATAAAAAAACAATTTTTTAGAATACTTTGATCATTTTAAGTTTAAAAGAACATTTATTTGATATTAAAATCTTTTGTAAAGTTATGTCTTTATTGTCACTTTTGATCACTTGAATGCATCCTTGCTTTATAAAAATTAATACATGAAGAAAAAAAAAAAATGTCCCCAAAACCAGATCAAACACACCTTAATAAGTTAATCAAGGTCTTCAGGATTTC
Source organism: Labeobarbus marequensis (assembly GCA_034780575.1). Classification (NCBI taxonomy): domain Eukaryota; kingdom Metazoa; phylum Chordata; class Actinopteri; order Cypriniformes; family Cyprinidae; genus Labeobarbus; species Labeobarbus marequensis. The sequence continues at coordinate 8,745,381 of JAUZSZ010000115.1, read as the reverse complement.
TAGAAAATTACTGGAAGGTGTGTTTGATAAGGGTTGGAGCTAAACCCCTTAAACTCTGCAGGACTGAAAAGAAAGTCTTCAGTCTTCCATTGAAGTAAATGTGAAAACTTACCCCATCTATACATTTTCCTTTGGGTAATGTTTTCTCTCTTCCTGTCTTCATACTTCTGTCGTTCCTGTTTGTCTTCTGTAACAGACACCACAATGACAAGAAGCGTTGCTTAGATACTTAAACTATTTAACTATTAATCATACTGAATACACAAGTTCTGCTATTTGTATGCTCCCTCATTTGTTAGTTACACTTACTTATTTTGTTTGATTTTGCAAAAAAAAGAATCTTGATTAGTTTGTACATCAAAATTCTGAAATTTCAATCTAAATTCAGTCATTTCTTATCATTTTTTTTGTTTTGTTTTGTTTTTGTTTTTGTCAGACTTGATCATCTGAGCTGCTATTTTACTCATTCTGTATGTACATATGTGACGCTGGACCACAAAACTAGTCACAAGTAGCAATAACCAACAATACATTGTATGGGTCAAAATGATTGATTTTTCCTTTATGCCATAAATCATTAGGATATTAAGATCACGTTCCATGAAGATATTTTGTAAATTTCCTACCGTAAATATATCAAAACTTAATTTTTGATTAGTAATATGCATTGCTAAGACCTTGGACAACTTCTAAATATTTCCTCAATATTTTGAGTTTTTTGCACCCTCAGATTCTAGATTTTCAAATGGTTATATCTTGTCTAAATATTGTCCTATCCTAACAAACCGTACATTAATAGAAAGCTTATTTATGCGTCTTTCGGATGTTGTATAAATCTCAATTTCAGTGAATTGACCCTTATGACTGGTTTTGTGGTCCAAGGTCACATATGTGTCTGATTCAATTTCTCATAAAGAATCGTAAATTAAACAACTGAGTTCTGCCAAAAATCAGCCAAACTTTGAACGGGATCTGAATCTAGGTTGCTGAATCGATATAAAATAGTTTGATTCATATAAATGCTGTATGCAGGAGGCGTGTGATGCATGCGTTTGTAAGGATTTGTCACACACGAATAACAGCAAAGAAGGCAGCTCTCTCTGGGAGTTTATGGCAGAATGTTCTGCTCTGTTGCTAGGTGACCAGGAACACATGCTTCTAACAAGCAACTGAAGGGCCCAGTGTTTACTGTTTATCAGAGCTGTCTCTCGTACCAGTGCACTTCAACACTGACATACCGTGAATAACCAAGCTATGCTTCACGGCTTACTGCTATTATTGTAATGAGCTCATGCAAAAAAAACAAAAAAAACAATCAGTGTAACATTCTCATACTTTTGCTCTGTATTGCCCAAAACGCTCCTCTAGTGGTAGTCTAGAAAATCTTTATACCAAATGCATGCATGCTGCTTTATAGGAGTCTAATAACTTAGCTACTATTGTGTAACACTAGATCTTAGTACATCATACTCAGATACATAAAAACAATTAGCCCCACAGCTAAATTTCTGAATAACACGTGTTTATAGTCAACGGAATAATGACTTACAACATTTGTCATTCAAGAGTACTTTAATGAGCTTTTTTGACATGGAGGCCTCACCCCAATCCTTTCCTGTGAATACACATTTTTCCAGCTGACTCAGAGACGCATTGAATAGTGATTTACAAATGAATCATTTCAACTATTACAATAAATATTGTAAACATCTCGGTTAAATTAGCGGTTTCAAACCACTAAAAATCAGCTCTGGGATGCATAATGATTAACATAAGAGTTTTTAATTCGAGGACTAAAAGATGCATTGCAAACAAAGAAACTTTTCAGTATGGGTAAATAGTAAATTTTATTGGAAAACAAATATACAACTTGGAATGGACTATCTGAGGCATGACAATGCCATTAAGTGGCTTTAAAAAAAGAAACGAAAAAGTAAAGAAGAAAAAGAAAACTAGTGTGAATAAGTGAATAAAACATTAAAAAGCATTGTAAGATTCAAACAAGTTCTTGGTATAGAACAGCAGATACAAAAAGAGTTTATGTACGAGTATCTTGTAGATACACCCGTGTCTTTTTTTTTTTTGCAGTAGTGCAATGCTGAGAAATTTCATATATATATATATATATAATATACTTTGTCCATAGTCCATGCAGAGTTACTCCTCTACATTGATGCCATGCCAGTGTCGCTGTCAAGAGACAACCAGCTGGCAGATCTCCACTCTTGCTACGCATGAGGAGGGCAGACAGACGTGACGTGTGGTTTTTTTGCACATCACAACCCCCTCTTCGCGCCAACAAGCACCTGATCGTGTGAGCGCACCGCCACTCCAAAAACGCGATGACAGCAAAAGAAAGGGACATGAGGACTGAAGATCCTATGCAGTTTACATGCAGCTTCTTTGGACAGCCGGGAGGAGGAAGGGGAGGGGACTTAACGTTTTACAGATAAATTAAACAGAAAAAAGGCAAATTATTTATAGAAGAGAGAGGATCTGTACAAGGCCTTCATTTCGCCGTCATCATCTGTACAAATTCTGTGGAGACAGAGAACGTGTTAGTCCGTTTCCGAAAGATGACAAGATTTCATACGTGAAGTAAAGTTGCATCCTGACACAACGGCAACAAATGACATTTTGCTGGTTGGGTGGTAGTCTGCCCAAAGTGGAATCTTATTGGCCCCAAAAATCCCAATTAAACAAACCAAGTTCTGATAAGCTGTGATCGTGCATTCTCACTCTTATTGAGGACGGGATGTTATAAATCAACTTCACAATGAACTCACCTTCGTAGTTAACCTGTCCGTCTCCGTCAATGTCTGCTTCTCTGATCATCTCATCAACCTCTTCGTCGGTCAACTTCTCTCCGAGGTTTGTCATGACGTGACGCAGCTCAGCTGCGCTGATGTAACCATTCCCATCCTAAAGCACAGGATATCCAGGTCAGCGACTGCACGTGACTTCATGTGTGGCGCTATTCTGGAACGGGACGAGCTTTACCTTATCAAAGACACGGAATGCTTCTCTGATCTCCTCCTCGCTGTCTGTGTCCTTCATCTTCCTCGCCATCATGGTCAGGAACTCTGGGAAGTCTATCGTCCCATTTCCTGTGCAGAAAGCAGAAGTATTTCTTTAGACAAGCCCCAACTTTTAACATTCAACACTTGGGTCGAGGATGGATGCACGCAGTTGTCCTTACCATCAGCATCCACTTCGTTGATCATGTCTTGCAGCTCAGCCTCTGTTGGATTCTGCCCGAGCGAGCGCATGACAGTACCCAGCTCTTTGGTTGTGATGGTGCCATCGCCGTCCTTGTCAAAGAGTGAGAAAGCCTCTTTGAATTCTGCGAAGGGTGACAGATAAATGAAACAGGACCTTGTATTAACAGAATCTCCCAAAGATAAACAAACACTGAACACAAAGACATACAGAGAAACCAGTGGGGCCAGTTCCGAAGAAGGGATGCCCTTCTTTACACATTCACTTCCAAAACAAGCTCTTTCAGATATTAATGCAAAAGAAGCTTGAAGCCATAGAGCATACTGACTTTGTTTACATTAACAAATGTTCCTGGTCTTAATGAACAATTCATCAGTGCCTCTAAAGAAAACAAATGTTTTAGCTTTTTGGCTGACATTATAAATCCATAAGGCTTCATTCTGGAAAATAACGGCCACTTTTACATACGAAACCAACAACACCTTGATGAATATTTGCGTTCACTGAAATTCATGCTGCATTCAGAAAAACATAATTTTGGAAGCAAACAGGTTGCAAACAAAGTTTCATGTCAGCTTTAAAATTTATGATCAGAGAGACAACTACAGAAATCAACAGCAAAACTGTCCATATTCACAATGAACATTACAGTGTGCACAAAAAAAAAAAAAAAAAAAATCTACATACACGCCTGCATTGCTACAATAGTTTGTACTTATCAGTTTATTACGCACACGCAGGAAGAACAAGTGTGACACCCAAACTAGAACAGGCTTGAATGACTAAAATGGAAAACAAAAGTCCCAGACATCAATTCCTCTAAAGAGAAAAGTGACGTATCTATGTAAAAATTCCACTGGCTGCTACGAAACCTTACCCTGCTTCTATGCAAACCATCGACTCCGAGGCACGGTTTCTATTGAGATCCAGCACTTGTAACCTCACTCTGTTCCTATGGAGATCCGCTGAATCATATGGAGATCTAATGCTGTGTCCCCATTGAGCTGATATAGGATCTAGATTTCAGAGCAGTATGGAAACACTGCTGTGACCTCACACGATCTCCAGGGAAACACACTTCAGTGACTAGATCTCCATGGATAAACCACCATGACCTCACTGTCGCTATAGTGACCGACCACAATGACCTAAATGGTTTCACAGCCTTTCAGTTTGAGGCTCTCAACTGTAATCGCACAACCACGATTAAAACATTAGTCAAAAAACAAAAGCCGCGTGTCTTGAAAGTGAGAGGTTTTCACATCCATTTTCTTCCAATGCGTTTAGAATAGATTGGATGGCCTTTGCACGTTACACCAGAAACATGAACCCCAAAATATTTCTGTTGACATAAACGAGCACAATTCTAGCTCACATAAGATATACAGAGAAAAAAAAGCATTCACAAATTTAACCCTTGGCTACTAAAGTAAGACCCTAGAAATGCATTATAATGACAGCATGTCCCACCCATTACAAGTCCATCATGATAGTAGAACCTGCATTATCAGGTCATAAATGACTCAACCTGAAACAGCGCCTGGTGAAACAGTAACTTCACGTCAAAGCCATCGAGATGTTCAGTCCAACAGGGGACACACCCTTGTTCCTCGGTGCCTGCAGTCACTAACTCTCTCCAACAGAGAAGAGGGTGTGCTCATCGAAAACTACAACTAGCCCTGGGAGTTCACTAAGTCTTAAACACTGGTGTTACAGGCTTCCCATCACAACAACCGGTCCATTCATTCGGGGAATGTGTCCCGACCGAGTCTCAAGACTTGCCATAAAAGGAAATAAGATAAATCCACGGAGAGAGGGGCGGAGAAGGGGCAAAACCACTGAATCCACACCACCGGCCACGTGCAAGTGGACAGGAGGGGGGTGTCTTACCGGCAATCTGCTCTTCTGTCAACTGGTCAGCCTGCAAAGGAGAAAAAGAGAAGACGAACACTGAAAACGAGGATGACACCTCATCTAAAAATGTACAAATCAGCAATCAGAAAACATATACTGGTCCACTATTAATTGTAATGTTGATGGCTTAAAACACAGACCTCACAAAAGATCTGATTCTCTTCTATTAAAGGAATAATTCACCCCAGAATTAGACAGAATGACAGCCTCATTCGCTTTGATTATGTGGGGGGAGAAAAACAATGAAAGTAAACGTCGACTGAGACTATTAGACACTTACATCTCCTTTAGTCATCCAAGTTAGAAAGTCAATCAGTCTTATGGATTTATAGCAACATGAGAGTCAATAAACGACAGTTTTCATTTTTGGGGTGAACTATCCCTTTAATACCAACGCAGTCCCTCTCCACTGCTCCTTAAAGTCTTTGTACTGCTTTATTAATTTAAAGATCGTTAAATTAAAAGACCACAGACGGCAAATGCTTTCCATGTAAGTGTTTGATAGCGAGCATATATTCAAACGAGAAAAGCGCCATATTTGCAACTGACGCGCCTGTATTCGCTATCAATGAAGCTTTTCCAAGCTGTTGCTTTAAATTATTACACGTTACAGCAAGAACTGAATATTTAACTTAGTGAATTGATATTTACATACGAAATTAAATGTCTACGCCTACATAAAACCAGGGCTGAAGGCTGCCTGCTACTAAACCATATCTCTCCCATACGTTAAAGGAAAATTATATACAGCCATTCAATATCAAGGAACTGTATGCTGACTGTAACGCGCATTATTTTAGATATGCTGACTACAATAACTGCGTTTTGCACTAAATACACAGTGAAGTTAAAACATAACAGTTTTTACTCACCATCGCGCTGTTTTAACAGATGTATCTCCACACAGAACAACAGCTGGCAAACACACAGGACGCACTCAAACAGAGCTCGACGCGCCTTTAATGGTCGCTTATAAACTCCTCCCCCTGCCTTCTCTCCCTCCGCCAACACACTTCCTTCCCTATCAGAAACGGTCGTCAAAAATGCCACTATTGTGATGCGCGAACGTGCAGTATAGAGTACCGTGGATGTTATAGGATAGCGACGTGTCCAAATCGCGAAGATGTGTCACATGCAGCGAGGTGGACCTGTTTTGAGCGGAACTAACTAACCGGCGGACTCATACATTCTGCTAAAGTGTGATGCGGCGCTAGCAGTACTCTACGCTGGGGCCAGGAGAGGCGGCTTCTGATTGGTCCATTCGTAGCCGCAATGCGTCACTCGCTAAGATCCGAGTAGAGCTGCATCCCCAGCTAGACTCACTCTCTACACATCAGGGTCAGAAATTAACCAGGGCTTGTGGCAGGAATGCCATGGAAAGTGACAAATTTAATCAACTATTTAAAATATTAGGGCGGAAATCTACGATGTAATATTTTATATATTTAGTAATATTATTTTCTAGGCTTATCACATTTATTATGTGTTGACTGAACATAAATTGGTAGGATGGAATGAAAACTGGCTTGAAAATCGACACCCTAATTTTGCCTATTAATAATAATTAAAAAGTTAATTTTTGACACTACAAGAAGTCATGCACATGGAGATAATGTAGCATTTAAGCATCAAGTGATCTAAGACATATTTAAATTTTTTTATTTTTTTATTCTGATGATATAAAGCAATTAAAAGATTGTTAAAATTGAGCAAATGATTCACTACAATCATTACGACTGGCAAGCAATGTGGAGAAGCAAAAATGTCTCCACATATTCAGGATTGAGCCCCATAATACATTATTAATCAAATCATCAAAAAACATAATGGTCAACCGCTAATCTGAATATTGTGGGGAGCGTGTCGTTATCATTGCAACTTGAAGAAAAATTTATTAAAAGTATAGGCCGGGCATATAGTAGGCCATAGAGCATTGCATGTAATATTATGCCTTTAATGTAATCAATGAAATAAAACATGGTTGAACTGATCCCGCTCTGTTAAAAGGATTTGAACATTAGTTACGGAGAGCAATCCACTTAATTTCTTTATCAGATTGATTTGGCAAGGATGGTCCGCTGCAAGCTTTGCAGAAAGTCTGCCTACAATGTTTTATATATGGCACGAAGAATAAAGCATTTAGAGGCATTGGCAATTAAAAGCCCCTGTGACGATTCAGATCCCATTAATAGGACATATAATTCAACTGAAGTATAATAAAATTCGGCTTGATTGCAATTAAAGCGCATGGTTATGGAGATATAAAACATCTCACTGTATTAGCTCCATAGCTCCTCAAAACAGGTTATGCGCAAGTGACTGACAGTGACTGATGTGTGTATGCTTTCGGCGTGCATGCAATCGAGTGTAACATCAGCTGAGACAGGCTCATCTAGCGATATGTCAGATGTGGCATAAGGAGCAGCAGGTTTGTGGGCACATGTACAGTAGACGCTAGGCCTGCTTGTGCTCACTGAATGCATGGGAGTATCTGATGGCCTGCTTCTCTATGCTTGGCTGCCTGGCTCTCTCTCTCCCCCTGGCCACCTGTCTCTGGATCAAACCCAGGGAAGCTGCAGGTGGGAGAGAGTGGAAACTCCAGGGTCAGTTTGAGAGTAACGCAACAGGCCTCGTAGCAAAACATGAGGTTTTTGTCCATGCAATGAAAATCAGGGATCAGGGTTGTTCTGGACACCACTGACTTTCATTGCATGGAGAAAAATAGTTGAAACATTCTTCAAAATATCCCCTTTTGTGTTCTGCAGAGGAAAGAAAGCCACATGGGTAAGTTTTCCAAACAACAAAGTAGCTTTCTGCTTAACCATAGTACAATGCAGTGCCAGAGAAACTAACTAGCAAGTCATGACTGTTTCCTTAAAACAGGAAGGAACATTGTCATAGATTGTAGTTGAAATCATGTTGGTTAGAAATGACATCAAGCAGGTTGTGGAGTGATAACTTCTGCTAATTAATCCATTCAAGATCAAATTAATGTCAAATTACAAACATGGCATTGTACTCTGTTGTTTTGTTGTATCCTTACTAGCAAGTATGCACACGTGCATTCTTCAAAAAAACGGTTTTAATTCTCTTAATATACATCATAGAGGATGTTTTACAGAAACATCATAAAGGGCCTTGCTATATTAATCACAAGGGGAAGATAAGCTGGTTTCAGAATGAGCATGAATGCAGTCTTAAAGAAGAAGAAAAAAACATATTTGTAACAATGGCTAAATGTTAACATGTTCTAAGGCTTTCTGTGTATCATAGCTTTGAATGAGATCCTCTTGTTTGATATAAAGATGTTTTAAGATGCTTTTTTATTAGTGGAAGATCTTCACCTACTCCAACATACAGTACTGGGGATTTGTTTCAAGTCAGGGTTTAATGTGAAAATAACCAAACACATGTATAAAATTGGTCCTTGAAATGTTTCATATAGCAAAGGACTATATATTATAGAATGATGTTATTAAACTGATCCTGCCTTCTGATTGGCCAATACAGAATTGCAGCCTTGCTAAAAAGTTATTTTTGTCCTTATATTTTATGTATGTAACCATTTTATAAAAGCAATAAGGCACTCAAGGTTGTGCTGTATTGTGAATATAGTCACTTGCGCTTTGTTTTGTTTGAGACTTTTGTTATTTAGAAATTTTAATGTTTCTGGATGTTGACTGGTCAATACAGAATTCCATTCCATCAGTCACCATAGTGACCAAATATTGACCTTAAATAGCTAACAGATTTACTTAAAATAAAATATTAAATAAAAATATTAAACAAAAATATATTAAAATAAAGATTAGCCTACATAAAAATAAAAAATCCCATAAAGTCATAACGAAACAGAAGCAGACAGATATTTTCTTTCATATTGTGATGTACATCCAAGTGATACCGATTATCGAAAAAGGGAGGTCGGGACTTTGGTTTTGTACATGAGTTATTGATTGGATTGAGCTAAATCTGAATGCATGCTTGCAGTCGATTGTATGAAACGGGGCAAAGTTTAACCAGACTAATCGATTCTAGATACATCACCAGAGAGATGTCTGTCGTTTCACCAGATTACAATTACACGGTCAACAAAATGTTAAAAATGAAACATGCATGGGTTAATCATTCACAATGAGACCAACAACATTTATTTAGAAAATAAAAGTGAAAATTTATACTTGCCTACTTTAATTTGTAATATATATCATCAATATATACCTGTCGCTCTGCACCAGCACCTATTCTCTGTGACTTCTACAGATAAATGAAAATCTAATTAAATTTATATGCTTTTGAGAGCAATATTGTCATGAAGGCACCATTGTGGGTGTTAAGAATTTCAATCTCGAGCTATTTTGAGTTAATGTGGCAGTATGCTTTGAGCATGTTTGAACGTAAACCTGCATGATGTGTTTGCCCTACAATAGTTTTGGGTAGTGCTTGAGCGATGGTACCATACGTGGGCTGTAGTATGAAGGCAAGTCGTTTATGTATATACTTGTTGTTCTCTTGAAATGACTCACTCTTCCATGTTTTTTCAAACCCATTTATCCGCTCGGCGCTTGGCTCTTCTCTTGTGAAGCATGCAGAAATGTGCCACTTCAAGGAAAGGAGGCCTTATCTGCCACATAGCATTCCAGATCTTTACAGAGTTCTCATATCTTGAGCATTTCTAGGCAAGACAAGACAAGTCTACACAGGGTCAGGCACTCAAAGTACATCGCAAAACTACTTGATGATTAATGATTAATCTACTTTGCTTTCAAAAGAAGCAAAGTAGTTTTTTTTTTTTTTTTACTTTGGCTTCCAAAAGAGGACACAACTAGAAATTAGTGGTTAAGTTGTATTTACAACACTGTTCCAGAACAGTTCAACCCA
>JAUZSZ010000115.1:8701438-8712122 GCA_034780575.1 Labeobarbus marequensis | reverse complement strand
CAAAGAAAATGAAATGCATAGGTTGTGTAAATCTGTACTAATGATGCACAGTATAGAAGAACCATATCAGTTATGCATATTCATTTGCCCTGTATTTACATTTAGATTACCTTTGCTGTCATCTAACACACTTAGTCTTTAAAAACATTAATAATTTAATAATAAATATAATCTTTAGCAAAGCTCAAAATGAATATTTCATACTGTACATATAGTGAAAGATGCATGTAGCATTTAAAATGATTGATTTAAGTTTTTAAGGTTTTATATTTAATTTTATGTAAACTACATACACTGAAAAAAAATTAGTGTAGGATTTACTTTACTCAGAAATTGCTAGTAAATTTCATAAACAATTATGAAGAAATGGAAAGTAACATCCTGAATTAAATGTGAAATTGTGAAGTAGAAAGACTAAAACAGTACCAATAATCTTTGTTTTATTTACAATTTTGAAAAATATTTTTTACAGTACTGTAACATTTTAATAACTCATATATCATTTACTGCCATAACGTGACAATAATTCTCGGCTTATTGGTATCTACTAAAATTTAATATCTGTGCACCCAGAAAAATAATTTACTACAATACTCAATGTATTACATTTCATTTCTTATCCAAAGTGCAATTTTCATATGTTTAATCCATCAAACTCAGATCCCCATCTACTTTAAGTGCTGTGCTCCACAATTTGAAAATATTGGTAAATGTCACCAAATTGTGACCAAATTTCAGATTTCTTGATGTGTTGCGTAAGTAAGGAACCCTAATGAAATCAAATCATCTCCAGAGCAAATATTTACACCCCTGGTAGTCATACATAAGCGAGTTGATGAGGTTTAGAGCTCTTACCGATGCCTGGTGCTCCCCGGTTCCCAGGTATACTGCCGTCAGAGCTGTTCCAACTGTACCCTTGGCACCGGTCAAGTGGTCTCTTTGCCAAGTACATGTCACACAGAGAAGACTGAACACAGCACCACTGGAAGGGTAAAAGATCCTTGTCTAGTAACAAAGACAGCATGAAAAAAAGTCAAATCAGTGATCAGGTAACAAATATAAGAAATTATATTTGAAATGGCTTTACCTATATGTTGTTGCATCTTGTCCTCAGTATAGTACCGTTCACTGTATCCAGCCAGCAGGGGGCCCTCTGGATCATACACACATCTCTTTCCTGCCTTTTGTTTGTTATACAGGACAGACTGAAAGACACGGCCCCTGCTGCCACCCCACCTAAGAGCTCTCAGATCCCTCACTTGTGCCATCTGTTCTGATGGGAGAGTCTCAAGACTAAAAGCCAGGTCCTCCTGAGCTTGAACACGAGTGCAGGGACATGGTGCCAGTCCTAATGCCCATTCTTTAGGATCTGGCTCACTGAAGGCCCATACCTGGCATTGCCTCTGAGGATCCGAGCTGGCTTCAGAAGAGCCTGTCAGGTCATACACCTGCTGCCCCAGTTTGCCTGTGTTACCCACGGCAGTCTGGGGACGATAACGCCCTCTTGGGCCAAACAGGTTGTCTGGTGGCTTAGGAATCTCATTGTGAAAGTTGCTCTTGCCATCAGTGTAGCCTATAAGAGCATTATGATCGGTCCTCTGTCCTGGACCCCAGTTCATGTCGCTGTAGCGGAGCAGAGCAAATGAACGTAGTCCATCTGTGGTCAGAATGCACTGGAAGGTGTTGGTCTGTGGAGGACGTTAGGATGATTATTATACGTTAAACATTTAAAGTCCTTTAAAACAGGACCTACTTGCCAGGATCAAAGTATTTTAACTTTGAAATATCTGTCTTAAGAACCCAGCGGTTTGTTCCATTCAATTCTGTGCAGCTGTTATTGAAAATAAGAATGCATCCTGCATGAACAGCCTCTTAGTCATTGCAAAAAACAATTCCCAGGATTTTTCTAATAATACAAACTAGGACAGAGAGTGAGGGTTTGGGTGGGGACAGCAACACTACACCAAGTCCATAAATTTACTACCCATATCAGGAACTAGTGAGAGAAAGGATGTAGCTTTCATATTGTGTAAGATGAGATCATAACCCCCAATTTTTTTTTCACTGTTGACTGAAATAACATTGCAACATTTATGTACTGTACTGTGCTTTTCCATTTCCTCATTTGCCTTGCGATGTAATTTTAAATTCATATGTGCTTGGTTGCTAGAATGTTGCTTGTTGTTGTGGTTGCCTGTGTGTTCTGGGAATATCAAGGCTTGTTATTAGCCCAAGAAGTCATAAGAGTCTGCTCCTAAATCTCTTTAATATTCTGACCCCTAGATATGGTAACTTTAAATGGATAGCTATCCTTACTACCTTTTTGGGCCTTGAACGTGGTAGTTACATTGCTGTATAGGGAGTGTCAGAAAGCTCTTGGATTTCATCAAGAATATCTTAATTGTGAACTATACCTTTAGTGCAAGTTTATCAGTTTTTTCATCTTCCAGGCAAAAGCAACAGGCCTACGTCGTATTGCTTAGAAAAATAATGGCACACCTCTCCACAACAAGCCATGTTATTTGTGTCATTCATCATTCATGTCCACAGTACAAATGGTGTTGGATTAGTTACATGCTAAAGTTTACTACTTTGGTTTAGTTTGTTCAAATCATTCTAATTATAAGCAATATTAATAATATTGCAATAGCAAACATTCTTAACTATAGCTACGGTTGCTGTAGTTCCTTTTGTGTGTATTCATTCATCAAACACTCACCTCAGAGAAGTTGATCTTTTGATACGACACAGGCAAAACGTGATCCCAGGTGATTTTCAGTATCCAGGAGGGGGAAAAGGGGGGTTTGCCCCTTTGAGTCTCAAATTTGCTAACGTCTTGTGCTGTTCGTTGAAATATAGCCTCAGCATAGATGTCAGATACATTGAGCAGGCTGTATTCCTGTTGGACAGAAAGGGAGAATGTTTGAGATTTCCTTCAAGGTAATTACCATGAAAATATATAGTTCTATTTCTACAAAAAAGGGAAAGATTTACTTAAGTGAAACTTAAAAATGGTTAAATGTTAAATTAATGTTAAATTAATTTCTACAATATGCATTAACTAATGTCAATATGCACACCATTTGTTACATCGTTTGTTTAAAAATAGTAATTATATTACCAGCACAGCACCTACATAACCAGGTCACAGAATTTCAACTGCCAAAATCATATTTTTTTACATTATTAATACGGTATAATTAAAAAAAAAAAAAACTATTATAGTACAAACATAGCCACAAAATGTTGCATTATTTATTGCAATGCTAACCTGGTATAGGAGTTTTCCATCCCCGAGTGTAAGGTCAGCATCGTCCCAGAACGCAGCCAGCATGGGCTGGCCCTCATTACCATTGAAACCCTCTGGGAATGGAGCAGGGAGTAACAGTTTCTCATTCTCACTGACCGACTGGAACTGCACCAAGCCATTATCTGAAAACTGAGAATGTTCATATATCAAGAAACTGTTAACCTTTAAAATGTGAACAGAGGTAAGCCTAACTGTAAGCAACCACTGTGTTTCCCATAAAAACTATATATGGTATATTAGTTTGTTAATTTCAGATATATTGCCCTGCTCACCACTAAATGGCTATTAAAACGTGAACAGTTAATTGTGCATGCTTACAAACACTCGCTCATATATTTTGCCCATGAATGGAAAGCCTGCAGGAGGAGTGATATATGGAGAATTTCCATCTGCCTCTGTCTTTGGCAACCCAGCATCACCTGCTTCCTCTCCAAATGGATACAGGTCACTTTCTGTGGAAAATATACAAAATGCACCCCATGGGGTCAATGCTTGGCTGGTTAGCATGGGCATTTAGCCACTGCTGACTACACCATCTGGTCACCAAAAAAAAAAAAAAAAAACCTTGTGTGATTAGGTTGACCAGTATACAACATAACAGGTTGGCATTCTCTGTCTGGAAAATAAGTTTGGTAAGTTTAAGTTTAAGTTCATGAAGTTTATGATATGACTGGAATCTCAAGTCATGTGAGTGTGCATCATTTACTTGCGTCAAAGTATTTTAGCACCAAAGTGCCAAAAGTCAGAGAGAGACACAAAGGAACAGAGAGAATGAGAAAAAATAAATACAGAGGTATTATTTTATATAGAAATATTATATTCATGATTGTAATAAAATACCCCACCCATTGGCGGCAGCTGTGGGCAGTGGGTATCTCTGGTAGAGCAGGCACAGCTGTAAGATCCTATGAAATTGGTGCAAATTCTGTTGCCATAACACATGTCAGGAGAGAGACACTCATTCCGGTCTATGCATCCATCCATTCCTTGCCCATTTCTGGTTGAGGCATCCCATCCATTGCCACACTGGCACTGAAAACCACCTGCAGAGTTGTAGCATGTGGCAGCTGGATGGCATCCTCCCCTATTGGACTGGCATTCGTCTAGATCCACACAAAGAGACCCTAGTGCAATAAGACCTGGTGCACATACACATACATAAGATCCAGGGGTATTGATGCATTGGCTTGACTTGTGGCAACGTAAGGGTGATTTGGAACACTCATCAATGTCTTTACAGTGCGTCCCATTTCCAGTGTAACCTAAGCGACACTGGCATGTAAAAGAGCCTACTGTGTTCCAGCATCTTGCCATGGGGTGGCAGGTAGAGTTATTTGCACATTCATTATTGTCGATGCAGGTACCATTTTCCTCATGATGTCCTGGTGGACAAGAGCACTGATATGATCCAGGTTTATTGATGCATACCTGATCGGGACGGCAAATTCTGTTCAAAAGGCATTCATTTATATCTGTACATCTTCGGCCCTGAGCTTCAAAACCAATTGCGCATGGACACTGGAAAGACCCTGCTGTATTTACACATACAGCGTTGGCAGTGCAGGTACTGTTATTTGCAAGGCATTCATCAATGTCTTGACACACAGTTCTGTTAAGAACGTAACCCAAGTTGCAGTTACATTCATAAGACCCAGGGATATTGACACATGTAGAGTGAGGTTGACATATGGATTCATTCTTTTTACACTCATCTATGTCAAGACACCTAGTGTCATTGCTCCAGAATCCTTTGTTACAAGCACAGTAGAATGAGCCAATTGTGTTAATGTAAGTCCCATAAATGCAGAGTGGGCCAAACTCTGGGTGTGAGCACTCATCTATATCCTCACATTGGGTACTACTGGTACCATTAGAGGAAAATCCATGATCACAAAGGCACAGAAATGAACCTTCAGTGTTGACACAGACACTGTGGTCTGAACATGTAGACTTGTTCAGGC
Organism: Labeobarbus marequensis; assembly: GCA_034780575.1. Classification (NCBI taxonomy): domain Eukaryota; kingdom Metazoa; phylum Chordata; class Actinopteri; order Cypriniformes; family Cyprinidae; genus Labeobarbus; species Labeobarbus marequensis. Next base: position 8,706,851 of record JAUZSZ010000115.1, on the reverse strand, counting down.
ATTCGTTAACATCCTCACAGACTGTCTGATTGCCTGCATACCCATCCCAGCATTCACAGAAATACCATCCTGCTGTGTTTTGGCAGTTGGAGGCATTTGGGCACTGTGCTTTCCCTATGGCACATTCATCAATATCCAAACACAGAGAGTTGTTAGAGTAAAGGAAACCACTATTACATGAACAATTATACCCTCCCTCTTTATTGTGGCAGGTGCTGTTGTCAGGGCAAGTGAAGGTTCCTACACTGCACTCATTTATGTCTTCACAGTGTGTCCCGTTGTACTGGTAACCTTCCCAGCAGTCACAATGAAAGGACCCTTCTGTATTGAAACAGTGGGACAACTCTGGGCAAACTCCTGTTTGTGCACATTCATCTACATCCCGACAGTCTCTACCATTCCCAAGAAACCCTTCAATGCAGGAGCAATAGTTTGACCCACGGATGTTTTTGCATTCAGCATGGGTGTTGCACGCATTGGTTACGTTCTTACAATCCCTCTCATTCACACAGGTACCCAAACCATAGGCTAGACCAAGGGTGCACGTGCATGTATATGTTCCAGGAAAGTTTTGACAGGTCATGTTGTTCTCACAGATTGAGGGTGACAAGCACTCATCCACATCCTCACAAGTAAACCCATCTCCTTGGTATCCTGCCATGCACTTGCAAAGGTAGGATCCCTCTGTGTTGTTGCACATGGCAAGAAGGCTGCAGTTACGGGGTAAAGTTGAGTTTTCATTACACTCGTCCACATCTTGGCAATCAAACCCAGATCCAGTCATGCCAAAGGGACAGGTACAGTTGTAGGTACCAGGGGAGTTAGTGCAGCTGGCAGCTGGGTGGCATCCTCCATGTTGGGACTGGCACTCATTAATGTCTATAAGTCATCCAAAATGGGACAGGGTCAGGAAAACAAAATCCCTAAAAGACTGAGAAGAGAGTCCTCAAGCAAGCAAAGAGGTGCAAAAATGAATTTAGAAATGGAAGAAATACTTACCAGAGCAGTTTTTTCCATCCCCAGTGAAGCCGTTGAGACAGGAACACAGGTGACTGCCAATTGTGTTGACACAATGTGCAAACTTGCTGCAGTTATTGACTCCAGATTTACATTCATCCACATCTGAAAGGTTGGGAAAAGAGTAATGTGAGAAGAAAAGATTGAAAGAATACGACCATTCCCTGGCTCACTGAACCCAGGAACTTGGCTTATGTAAATATAAATGTGTTTTATAAATGCAAGTTTATTGCACATACCTGTGCATTCTGTTCCGCTAAGAGTGTAACCCACTTTGCAAATGCAATCAAAGGATCCTGGGTTATTGACACATTGTGTCTCTTTCTTTGGGCACACATTCTCTTCACATTCATCGATGTCTGAGCAAGTGAGTCCATCCCCTTTGAATCCCACATCACACACACACTGATACTCTGAAGGTGAAGGATGACACAGTCCATGTGGATGGCAGGCAGGATCACATTCACGACTAGGGAGAACACAAGTCTTGTTGTATGCTACTGTGCCATTCAGACAAGAACAGACATATGTTCCAGGGGAATTGACACATACAGAGATGTCTGGGCAAGTATTTTTTGAAAGAGCACATTCATCCACGTCTGTACAGATAGAACCATCTCCTGTAAAGCCCTGGTGACATATGCACAAGAAGTCACCAGGATAATTGTAGCAGTTGGCATGTAGATGGCACATACCCACAATTGAACATTCATTTATATCTTCACATGTAATGCCATTTCCTGAGAAGCCATGATTGCAGGTGCATGAAAAGGAGCCTTCTAAATTCAAGCATGTGGCATTCTGGTGACAAGGCTTCTGCTGTTCACATTCATCAATATCAGAGCAGTCTAAATCATCAGTGATTCGACTGAAGCCTGTTTTACACTGGCATGAATATGACCCTTCCATGTTTGAGCACTGCTCATTGATGCCACAAGCCTTTTCAGGTATCTGGCATTCATCTATGTCCTGGCAGGTGGTACGATTAACTAGCTGATAGCCTGAGGGGCAAACGCAAGAAAAAGACCCCTTACTGTTGACACATTTTGCTCTGTTTCTGCAGCCACCGTCATCAACAAGACACTCATTCACATCTGTGCACTGCGATACACCATCCCCTGTGTATCCCACCATACAACTGCAGTTGTATTTCCCTGGTACATTAATACAGTGTGCATTAACATGGCACCGCTTTCCTGTGGCACACTCATCCACATCCTTGCATATTAACCCATCACCTTCAAAACCAGCTACACATGCGCAGATGAATGAACCAGGTAAGTTTTCACAAGAGGCGTAAGCACTGCAATGTCCTGTGGCACATTCATCCACATCCATACACTGGGTTTGGCTAAAGCTGTAGCCTAGACCACAGTCACAAAAGAATGAACCTGGCGTGTTGACACATGCAGCATTTGCTGGGCAAATGTTATTGCTGGCACATTCGTTAATGTCAGTACATTTTGAACCTGTGCCCAGGAACCCTGGGCGGCAAGAGCATTGATAGCTTCCTAGCAAATTGGTACATATTGCGTTGGGGTCACAGCTGTTCTTTCTGTCACACTCATTAATGTCTACGCACGCCAAGCCATTCCCCACAAATCCATTGGGACAAGTACAACGAAATGAGCCTGGCAAGTTTGTACATTCAGCAAATGAGCTGCAGAAGTTGATTTCACATTCATTGATGTCCTCACATGTCTGTCCGTTGCTTTGGTAGCCACTGTTGCAGAGGCAGGTGTAGGTTCCTGGCAGGTTCTTGCAACCTTTGTACCCAAAGAAAGCAGAGCACACACCAGGAGTCTCTGAGCACTCATCAATGTCTAGGCAGAGATAATTTCCATTGCCTTTGTAGCCAGCGTTGCATGTGCACACGTAGGATCCAGGGTTGTTGGTGCAAGTGGCATTCCAGTGGCAGATTCCCGGTCTTGCGCACTCATTGTCATCATTGCACTGAAATCCATTTCCAGTGAAACCAGACTTGCAACTGCAGTCTCTTCCTCCATCTCTGTTGGTGCAAAGCGCATTAACATGGCATCCACCATTATCAGTTTGACACTCATTGATATCTTGGCATTGGAAACCATCACCAAAATAACCATTTTGGCATAAACAGGTGTAACTGCCCAGAGTGTTACTGCAGACTGCTTTTGCATGGCAGCTGTGTAGACCAGTTGTACACTCATCGATGTCCTGGCATTGCACTCCAGAGCCCCTGTACCCCATTCGGCACATGCAGACAAACTTATCATCACGTGTTTTGAAACAATCTGCATTGGCATGGCATATGCTCCCTGCAGCTGCACAGTCACTAAGATCCGCAACTGTGTAGACAGAAAGAATAAGAGGTGGGTAAGTCTGGCAATAAGTGACTGTATTCTGTAACTGTGAGTTGATCAAAAGTAGAGGACTCTGATCTTGACATTGCTACTCACGTGCAGATGTGTGCCTGAGCATAAAACACAGGCAAAGCAGATACAGCAGCAGACTCCTGCAAGAGAAAGTCAACAAAATATGAAGTGACAAAAAAGAACAAAAAAATCGACACTAAAGCTGGTGTTTCAGTAGTTGATTTTCTGTGTAGGCATTATGTACTTCAGGAGCTTTAGCAGCTGCACTGACTCTACTCCCTGTTAAGTTAATGACTTTAGGCTGTGGCAGGTGACCAGTTGAGTCATTGATTTGCTCAAATTTGATTTGATCCAAAAAATTTTCCTCAGAAAAAGCAAAAGCAACATACTGTAAATTTTAATTGTGTCCATGATGATTGTTTAATTTAGCAGTTTTCTGGGCTTCACTGAAAGAAAATGACTTAAAGAACAGAAACTTCAGCCTGTTTTGTTGAATTTAATTATTTTTGTATTAAAGCTCCATTTTTTAACTTCTGTTCTGACGCTACAGGAAATGGTGTGTCAAAGGAAACATGTTTTAGAAGCCTTTTTTGATAAACTGCAGCAGAATTTGGAGGCAACCCAGAGCCACCTCAGAGCTCAGTGTGAAGATATAATTTCTTTTCAATTCTTTTTTTTTAACGTCATTAACATGACTCCCTAAATGGGAAGAAAATGTCTTGGTGTGAGTAATTAGGTGAATTCCTACTGGTTACTTATATGCGTGTATATCTTTACATCTATAGAGTTACATCTATCAAGATGAACCAGTTTACAGAGAGATTGTGATTACTTTTTTCTAAGCCTCAATTCGTGGGCACAAAAATGGATGGACATGCTCATTCCACAGAAAAACTTTGCTAGAAACCTAAGACATCCTACTGCTTTTGAAGAAGTAATTTGTTCTACCATTTTGTCATCTCTAAGATCCACAAAGTAAATTTCAAGATGATAGCATTTCTCATTATCAAAGCTCTCTGATGTTGTATTGATTCATTGACATGATTATAATTGTAATGTTCTATTTCAAATAAAGACTAGTATCACTGAGAAAAAAGACAGTGTGAAAAAAAGAGTTCCTCAAGTTTGGTAACTGAAGTCAACATGGAAGATGGTGAATGGTGACAGTAATCCCCTATCTCTGACTGTGTTACATGCTGAAAGTTTTACTTCCTTGTGGGTCAGATTCAGTCATTGTTTGTCTGATGGAATCTACTGTATAGAAATCCATGTGGTGCATCAGAATCAAATTACATCAAGATGTGTCTCTAGCACACTAAGAACTATTACCCAAAAGGTATATTTAGCATTACAGATTGGAATTGTGTTACGACTAAAATTAACCATTAAAACAAATTTGAGACAATTGTTATGTAATGTAATATAAAGTATTTTATAAAATCCTCCTAGTCTGTCCATATCGATATATCAAAAATGAATTTTGTCAGTATTCAGAACATACACATTCAGAATATAATAGCTCATGTGTATAATCTGGAACTCATATGATTTGAGTAAACTGTTATTTGCTTAATTCTGTATTTTTGATCTGAAAATAAATCATGAGTGATAATCTATAGCTCTTATTAGACAGATTTAGAACTTAACACTTTTACAGAAACAAGCCAACAATTTCCACTTTTACTTTAAAGGAACCTGACAAACAAAATGATCAATTTAAATCAGTACTTACAGCATATCTCACAGACGGCTGGTTGTCCTATAAGGTGGACATTAGTACACAGAGCGAGTGGGTCCTTCTCAGGATTCAGAAGGTGTGTGACTTCCCTTCTCTATGGACTCTTCTGCCCAAGTTACAACACTTTGTCCTTCCTGGTACAAAGCATAATGACCCATCTCTGCACCTGAGACATCCTAAACCAGTATAATAGGCAACACCCAGATATTCGTATGATTATGTTTCTCTCTTCAAGTAAGTGTACTACTCCCATTGGGCTTTAACTTGCCTCAGGGTGTAAAATAAAGGTTGGGATAATAAAGAGCAG
>JAUZSZ010000115.1:8607659-8619887 GCA_034780575.1 Labeobarbus marequensis | reverse complement strand
AGGGCGTCTTTTGTTGCTATAACAACAGCTGCAACGGTAGCCTAGCACTGTGTGCTGCAGAAATGTCGGCTTTTGAAGTTAACGGGAAGGGTATGTCGGTTCACAACGATGTTTGTGGGAGCACAACATTATACGGGGAAGGAAACTGTATGGTGCTTCCAACAATTTAGTCCAGGAGCTCCGGTTGGATGATGCATGGTTTCATACAACTATGCTCCAAAACTAGTACGATCTGTCTCCCGGCTATCTTCTCCATTTTTCTTATTGTTTTTGTTGTTATGGAAACGACTTGCCACTTGCTTGTCATTGTTCAGCTGTCAAAAAGGCGCTTGACGTCGGGTGTTTTTTTCCAGAAAAGTTGAGCTTTTTTCAACTTGAAAAGACGCCCTGAGCTGCAGAAAAAGACACCGACAGTGGCGTTTTAAAAAGTGCTCAGGACTTTTTGACTTTCGATGTGGAATAACAGACAAAGCAGAAGTGACTATGTAATAAAAACAGTTATGTTGGGTACACACTAAAATATTTTTAAAATCTTACAAGATCTACAAAATGTGAGAGACCACAAACATGATGACATAAAAATCCTAGATTTAACCATTTTGCTCCTATAGTGTGTGGTGTGCCGCGATGTGACAAAGACAGCACACCACGCAACCAAGATTTTTTTTTAAATTGCAATTTTAGAACAAAGAACATACAAGGGCAATAACATATAAATGACATCAAATACAATAATAAACCAAAAACAATAAAAAACAAAAAAAAACAAAAAAAAAAACAAATTTTCCTTAAACAAGTGTAAATAATTAGAATAGTTTTAAGGCTTTAAAGCAATGGCAAAGTCCCAGTCTTTGGTAATGGCAGGAAGAAATTGCGATGATAGTGTCCAAATCCTTTTGTGCTGCACCATGACTGCGTTTGTTATGCTTTCGTCTTCTGTCAGCTTGCTTTCTGATTGGATGTTGTTTCGTTCACATGACAATCTCAACATCACATACACGTTTGTCCTCTGGGTTCTCCCCACACATCAGGATTTCTGAACATGTTGAATATTAACGATTCGCGTTCGGGGCGCCTCCGGCGTTCTTCCGAGCAGATTCAGTCACTCTTAACACACCTCACACCACAGGGAAATCTGATAAGATAATCTTTAGATCCACCAAGATAATCGGGACAGGATTGTCGGAATCCCTACCTAGGATTGTCGGAAGGGGAGAAATCGGCCCAAAATCAGCCCGATTATCTTGTGGTGTGTACCCAGCTTTACTCACACTTGTGTGTTTCAACATTACTGTTGGATCCAATATAGTCAGCACAGCATTGTCTTTTAGTTTCAGTCTTTCTTAAATTCCTGTGTTGAATTGAGCCTTGTTTGTATACGAATCTGTGGTAAAATGAAGTGAACAAAAGACCAAGTTCTTACTGAAGTGGTCTGGCACTTCATTAAAAATAAAGTTATTCAAAAAAGAGTTTATAGTTGGGTTTCTGCATAGACCTACGTTTGTTCCTCTTTTTATTTACAGTACATGCGTGAATCGGTTGGCGGGGCTAGACAGGCAGTGAGGCAGAAGCAGGCGTTGATCATCTTCTGCAGAGGCGGGGTTTAGCCACACTATTGTGTCATAGAGTAGAACATTCCACAAGCTGTTGTTTTGGCAGTTTGGCTTCAGTATAAGCTGTTTTTAGACTAACGAGAAAGTTTGAGCTCTGAAACTTACAGGATGTTTTTATATCAAAAGATCAAGGTAATTTTGATTTCTCAGTTCATGACCCCTTTAAACTGAAAATCTATTTTCTCTCTTATCAGGAGTTTCTGCGCTGGTTCTGTGAGACGCTATTCCAGGTGTTTCACCCAGGAGCCTCATTCTCCAGGTGTCTAATGGCTCTACACCTACTGGGGCTGATAGCTGAGCATTTCACCTTTAACACAGGTGTTTTTATAACGTTTCCTTGCAGTTTCTTGCACCTTAAATGGTCAACCGAAGTATTGCCAAGACTAATGTTATTGGTCGATATACAGTATGCCATTCTTTTTAAATTTATTGCTGTTTTTAATTATTGGTAATGATCCCCCCCAATTATTTCTAATAATTTTAGTACAAATTATGTAAAATAATTATTATTATATTGCAGAAGTTGTTATCCATATCTTACTATCTTTAATTAGCATGGTATCATATAAGCCTCTATCGCCTTTATATCAGCCGTGCTCTCTATTCACTACTTCTACTCACCACAGTATACATAGATTCATCTGTTCACCTCTTTTTTTTTTTTCTTTCTTTTTTTTCAGGCTGTGGTTTTGCTCTTGGAGAGTCAGTGAGCTTTTCTCATGCTCAAGCTGTGTTGTGCTGTCTCGCAAGCAACTTTCTTGAAGTCAAACAGCTCGCTTGCAACCTCTTACAAAAACTGCCCCCCGCAGCTGTGCAGCTCCAGGTCAGTGTGGAAGTAAGAGTCTGAGACTAGTATTGAGCAATGTTCAAATGAATATGAATGCATGTCCTCCTCTATGTAGGAGCCGGAGAGGCTGCAGTCTTTGCTTCAGGTCGCTCTGGACCTCAGCACCAGCACCAAACCCTTCGACAGCATCACTGCCGCTCATCTTCTCAACCTGCTGCTGCACCAGCCGGGTCTGAAGGATGCGTTACTCAGCTGTATCCAGAAGCAGCACATCCCTGTCCAGCCACCAGCACTGATCCAGTCCCAGACGTCTGAGGCTTCCAGTCTGGAGCAGAACACCCTGGCAGGTACGCTAGTGTTAGATGACCATCACTCAAGATGGATGAAAATATTGGTTTATGATCCAGGCTGTCATCTGAAAGATTGTAGGTTTAAGCAGGAAATCAATTTAAGACTACATAATTTCTGTATTTTAATTGTGAACTTTAAAATTGCAAAATGCATGTACAAGACTTCAAAAACCAAGTGTCCATTCTTAAAGCGAAAGAAAATCCAAAAAATAAAATTGGCATCAGTTACACACCGTGACATCTTTCTAAACCTATAAGACTTTCGTTTATCTTCAAAACAAAAAGGTACAAGATATGTTTAATGAAAAACCTGACAGGTTTGAAATTCCATGAAACCAAAGCTTTGATTCAAGAAGTTTATGAAGACATCGTAAAATGAATCCTTATGAATCGAGCGGTTTAATAAATGTCTTCTGAAGAGACGTGATGACTATATAATGAACAGATTTTATTTAGGTTTTTTTTTTCCACATATATTTTGTTTGCTCCCTCCATTGAAAATTTATGTAACCAAATTTTTGAACATTTATTTATTTATTTTAAATTAACTTTTTGAATTATGAAGGTTTAGCTTACTTGTGAAGGGACCAAAATCTTTCTGGTTATAGTAAAAATATCTTAATTTGTGTTTTGAAAATTAATGTAAGTGCATTTCGAAAGACATGATGAGTAAATGATGAGAATTCACCCTTTAATTTACAATTTACAACTTTTGCGGTTGTTTTAACTCTATACATTTATCTAAATTAAATCATGTGTATATGTATGTGTCTAAATAATGTATGTCTAAATTCGAGAGCATATTTGTGATGTTTCAGTGGTGCAGTCGCTGATGGTGTGTCTGAAGGAAGAGGTTTTGAAGGCCGAGTCGTCTCTTCTGCAGGCCGCTGCTTCCTATCCTTTATATGGCAGAGCTCACTGCATCACTGCAGTCCTGCAGCAGCTCAACACTGGGTACATCCACACACACTCCACCTTTAATTGTCTAGTACAGAGGTCTTTGTGTTCCTTTTGTCTGGTGTGTGTGTGTGTGTGTGTGTGTTGTTGATATGATATTTCTGTGTGTTTAGATCACTTGTCCTGCTGTCTGAGTGGAGGGCTGTTGTGTCAGAGCTCATAGGCCTATGCTACAGGATGTCTGATGTCGTGTCACCTGTGGTTCAGAGCTCTTCCCCTGAGGGCCTCATTCCCATGGATACAGAGTCTGGTAAATGCATCTAACACGGTCTTAACCAGCTGACAGCATGTCCAGCAATGCACTAGTAGACATTTTGTCTGTCCCTTGATTTGCACAAAGTAGCCTCTCGTTTGCCGTGGTAATGGGTGGTATGTAATGTGTGACAGTAGAAATGTCAACTAATTGCTATACTGTTTATACTGTATAGATTGTGATTGCTACACATGAGAGGGATGTGTTAAACACATTTAGTAATACTAAAAATGTAAAGCGGGACATGTCCCAAGAAAGTTAAGGCGCGGAAGAACATCTTAGTTTGTGTTGACCAAAATGCCAAGTTTTATGTTCAGTTGTCCAGCAATATCACAACTTGGCACTTTCATATAGAATTACATATAGGAGTATTTTACAGCAACTTCAAGCATGGATCATCCAATTAGAATTCAGAGGCAGAACTGTGTATTTTATAATGTTAGTTTCTTTTGGTTATGTTGGTTTATGTTTATTAAGTTCTAAATAAAAGAGAAAATAATTAAATTAGATGAGAATTAGATTTTAGTTTTTTAATTAAAAAAATGAAAAGTACCTTTCATTTGTATTTATTTCACTGGAATGGGGGTTCCTTTTTTTGTCTCCTTATACAGTATGTACAAAATATTTACTTGACGTACCCCCTGAGATTTTAAGTGAATATTTCAGTAAAAACATTCATAAGAATTAATATTATTAACAAAATGCTATATAGTAATACTATACTAATAATATTTTAATAATAAGACTGAAATATTGTTCGTAAATATATGGTTTTAATGCCAAATATTGAGTATGCATTCATGTCTTAAAAATTTTGACTTTCAAACATTCAAAGCTACAAGATATTAACATTTGAAAGCTTTTATTTTTGGTGCAGTTTTGGTGAATTGCTATAATATTCAGTCTACAATTTGTGTGCAAATGTGAAAATAAAGTGAACAATAGAACACGTTCCTACTTGCATGTTAAACGAATGTGAAATGGACTTGTGCCACTCTTCACTCTAAAACACACTATATATAGTTTACTTCATTCACAGCCTATAAATATGATAATCACACTAAGCTATATCACAATTTTAACCTTATTTTGATTAATTATACCGAATTATGTTAATTAATTTAATTATTTGTGTGGTTTTGGGAAACCTTACTTGAGTATTTAATTTTTTTACTGTCTTTACAGCATATATTGTTTTATTTTTGTTTTATGAAGGTCACTTTAAAAGGAATGCTAGCTATAACATTAGCCTATTGACAAATCAGCTTTTATCAGAGTCATTTCCAATCCAGAATGCTATTAAACACAATACATCATTTGAAATTTTATTAGAAATTACAGTGTAATACAGATATTCACAATTTTCAGAAAAAAAAGACAGTTCTCCTGTGATTCATTTTAGACATTGCAAGTGTCTAGAAGTCCACAGGGTCGTAACTATTTTAGCTGTATTCAGTTTCACTGTGGCATTGTGCATGGTTAGGAGTCAGGACAGTATGTTGTCCCACTTTAAATCTGTAAATTGCATATTTTTCTTCTCTCTACAGAGACCTCTGCTGGCCTCCACAAGATCCTGCAGGAGATTCAACCTCGTGACACAAATGATTTTTTCACTAGTGCCAGAGAGCTGGACCCCAGCGAGAGCGAATATAACAGCGAACAGAAAGAGCCAGAGAACACAGTTCATAAACCACAATCCTGTAACAGCGGTACAAACACAATCGCCCTTCACTAAATACAGTTCAAGCACCTGTACAATACCATCTGTATCAAAAATTCAAATTTCATACATTCAGACACGTCATAAATTCACTAGGATTATATCTATAGGAACCACACTCATAGTTTAACCATTGTACTTTTAGTAGACCCAGAATTGATTTAAATTGCTGTAATGCATGTTCTGTCCATGAGGGGCCGACATTTGATCAGTGTTTTGCGAGTGTTTATTTGGGTGTGTGTGTGTATTTGTGTTGTCTAGGTGGTGGTGATGGAGAGGCCTATCGAGTCACGGCTCAGATGGTGCTGGTGTGTTGCTGGAGGACCATGAAAGAGGTGTCCATGTTGCTGGGTAATCTGTGTCAGAGCATGCCGCTGCGCTGTCCTGTCACACACGCTGACGGCAGAGGAGTCGTCACAGAGGACCAGGTCAGACACAGACACACACTCGACAGGTGTCACCTGATCTAGCATTCATTGTCTGACACACATACACACGCTCATCTCAAAGAGACTGTTTTGATGGAAGCCACCGAGCCTCCCTCAAGCCAAGATCTCGGTTACATAAGCGAGTGAGATATAATGGAGAACTGTACCTCATGCCGTTGAGTGGAGACTTTTTCCAGTAAGCTGATCTTTTTGAGCTCAGGGCCGAGAGATGAGACATCATGGTAATTGCTAATACAGGCTTAAATATGGTCTAGCGAATAGCCCCTGAAGAGGCGTCAGGAAATGTGATCACGGTGAATACAACTTCATTTGCCATAAAATTGAGCCTGGCGGCCATTAAAAAGAGAATGTCAAATATATTTCCAGCACAGACTCAAAGACTCTGGTCTAAACCCTGGGGACTAGGCTTCCTTCTAAGGTAGCACCCTATCCACAATACGTCTTAACTTGCATATAATAATGATTATAATAATCATAATTTTAAGGGATAGTTCACCCAAAAATTGTAATTTCACTTGTTCCAGAAGTGTTCTTCAAAATATTTACTTTTGTGTTCAATAGCTGAAAGAAATTAAAGAGTAAATGATGACAGAATTGTAATTTTTGAATAAATAAAAAGTTTATTTATTGTATTATATACAGTTAGGTCCATATTTAGACACTGGCACAATTTTCATAATTTGAAAATTTTAATAAACAGTAAATAAATAAATAAATAAATAGTAATTAATATATATTTTTAAATAAATATAGACTGTAATCATTGAAATAAATGATAAAATCTGAAGACTATTTAATATTTCTGTTCAGTAAAACCATTCAACTATAAGTTATATCATAAGTTTAATAAAACATACAAAATAAGTCAGAATCTATATATGGGTGCATAGGCAGGATAATACCCTTTGGTGCATGACACCCACTGTAGTTGACAGATATATTTTCTGTTACAGAAGAAAATTTATAAGAAAAATATTGATACAATCTGGATGAAAGTATTTCTGACATCCTATTTAGCTGAAAAATATTTTTTGTGCCTGTCTAGTTTTCTGAGAATTACAAGATTTAACACTTACTCCTGAGGTACTTGGTGCATCTCCTCTTTCCTCTGCCTTTTTGAACATATTATGCATTATCTCAAAACAAAAAAGAGATACAAAGACAATAATTAAATGGAGTTATAGACAACACTTTGGCGGTTCACCAGTTGGTGGTTGGGACCTGGTGCTACAACTTAAATGGTTCAAAATTGCTTCCAAATATCTGTCCACTGTAGTGGACACCATGCATGGAAGGGTTAAAAAGTATGAAAATTACATAATCTACGACCTTTATACAGTGAGTGCCATTGTAAAGACTGTAAGTCTATCCATCACAGCCTCATAAGACATTAAGACATGCATAAGGTGCCTTTGTATTTTTATTCGGCTAAAATGAGGCATGATTTTGCTCCATATGGTTCAGGACAGTTAAAAGCACCAGCTGCCTGCGCTTAGCAGTGCAGTTATTTTCCGTCGGCAGTAGTTTAAACCACGTGAATGTATATGTTGTCTCCTGCTGTGCCCGTCTACAATTAGCATGTGCCCTCTTAGCATAGAGCTTTCATTTCAGACCAGCCTGCTGTTTAATGGGCCGACTACCTTTCCTATCCTGCATTCTTTTCAAATGGCTTCCTTTTTCCCTGAAGAGCCGAACCACTTCACACAGAACTCATTCAGCAGCTTTTTACACCTGAGTCTCTGGCAGCATCTCGGTCCTGTGAGCCAATACGATACATAAACATCAACACTTCCTACATCCTGGTATATGGTCAAAACCTCTTGGGTGACTTAAAGCACTTAGAGTACAATGTGAACATGTGTTTGTAACTGTGTATGTTGAACAGGGCAAAAAAATAAATAAATAAATAAATACAATTTTTGCTTGAGGTGTAAAGTGAAAATTCCCTCTCTCAAATAGGCCTTGTCCTGAAACCAACTGCCCTTAAAGCCAAAAATCATCTTTTGCTCAGCCTTCAGTTGTTACAAACACATTTGACTGTTTTTTTTTTTCTGTGGAAAAGAAGAGGAGATAATAGTCAGATCTTTTCCGTACAATGAAAATGAATAGGAACAGATGCTGTTGAGCTTAAAAACAAAACAAAAAACACTGAAATGAGTGGTTAATATAAATTTTAATAAGGTTTTTTTTTACATTTAGATTTTAATTTGACTTTTTGTTTTCTTTTAGTTTTTTATTTTATTTATTTGTTTTATAAAGATTTGTTTTTCATTGTTTTATTTTTTCTGCTTTAAGTTTTCTTATGTTAGAGTTGCCACGATTAATTTGTCAACTGCTATCATTTAAAAATTAAAAATTTTGTGCTTTTACTATCTTGTAGCACTTTCATGTTTAATGTATGTTTAATGGTTGTAGGTTTTTATACCAGTAATATACCATGTATCAAGTATATCATTTTATGGATATGTTTATTTATTTTAGGTAGTTTTGGAGTCATTAAAATGTATTTAATGTTGTTTCAGTTAACACTTTTTTTGTTTTAATTTTCGTTTCATGGTCTGAAGCCAAAATGCAAGCCATTATTTGTGTAATATCATAAGATCTTTTTACTGATGAAGTGGAAATGCAATAGTGCAAATAAGATTTGAGATTTCAGAGATTTTTAGTGAATAGCAGGTTAAATTTCAAACTGTCTCGCACAAAACTAATGCATGACTTGAGAAGAATATATTGCATACATTGTATGGCCATTGCATGTAATTTTTGAAGCTCTGACTCAATTTTAAGGCATCTGACCCAATATGATTGTAGTTTTCTTTTGTAGCACATCCTGCGGAGAGCAGCTTTTCAGTTTTTCAGTTTAAGGGGCAGAAGGTTTAAACTCTTAAATTAGTTTTTGATGTCTTAAGCTAAGAGCATAGCTTCGGCCAAAACCAGACAGCTTGATCAAATGTTCCCACTTTGTTTTCCGTGATAGATCGCTATATTTTCCAAATCCAGAAATTAGCGAGGGAGTGAGCAGACCTTGCAACATATTTGCACATACAGAAAAATGAAGCAATAAATCATAATAACTGTTACTTGATATCTGTGCGACGGTTTCCGAATGGGAATCAGAGTTGGTCGGCCAGAGGCCTCGGCGAGCGCGTTTATGTGTCGGTGCGATTTGTTATTTTCATCGCTCTGTCCTGCTGAATGACCTCAGCGCTTTAACAGATGGAGTGGAGTTATTCAGTGATGTCACCATGGCATATTCGCATGTTATATAAAGGATGATCTAATGATGCTGCCGGGGTCCACATGGCTTGTGTTTGCGGATTGTGTTTATGCCTCGTACTACATCTTTTTCCAGACCGCATTTCTTCGGAGGGATCGGACCGAGCGTGTGTTTATGACAGCGAAGGTTCTGTTTCCCTAACGTATGTGTCCTGCATCCTGTTATGTCCTCCGTCTCTGTGGAAACGCGGCACATATTTTCGGACTGCGGAGGAGCCATGGCAACTGCAAACAGTTAGTCACATCCCAGTGATGGATAATTCCTTGAGTTAAGAGTAAACCGCTTCTCCGTAGGGGATCGTTGTGGTACCCGGATAAGTCATACTCTGGTCATTTGAATATCAAAAGCTCAAATCTGACGGTTTCTATTGTGTAGGTCTCCTTTGAGAAAGAAAGTTAAGATCATGCTAATTTGTTTCAAGTTGGATAGACGGGTTAATCTGGAGCTAAGAAAGTTGGGTCTGTCTGCCTCTCCCATGGCTTTGGTTAAGGTGGGGGTCTCTCCGTCCCCTTTGGGCTGAGCTGAGAGTTGTGAGTAATTTGGATAATCCAGGGCTTTTATAAGCTTTAAGTGCTGTTGGAGAGCCTTGCTCTGTTTACAAGTTGGCTGAATTAGCTTGAATGGTTCTGAGAGCTGATAGTGATTGTAAATGAATACTTTTGGAATTGTTTTGCAATTTTTCATGGGAGAAATCCAGGTATTTTAATAGGAATCCACATGATTGGAAAAGATTTCCCCGTTCATGTTTCACAGCTGGTTCACTGTGTTGACCAACAGAAAGCTGCTTGTTTGAAACAGTGTTATTGTTTATTGAAACTTAAATAAAATAATAATAATAAAAAAAAAACATTAAAATAAAATAATAAATAAATATTTAATGAAAAATATACATGTTAGTCAGTTAGTTTCCAAGGCAACATTTTCAGTTTTAAAGTTAAACTTTACTACTTAAATTAAAAAAACTAATAAACATGACAACTGACAGCAGACTGTGGAACTTTCTTGCCACCAAACTTTTGCTAATACACCTTTATCTAGGGTCCTATGATTTTCGCGACGCAGAAACGCGGAATCCAGTCATAAAAATGGGTTTTGCTGTATAACGCGGAATGTCAAGGAATTTGTTAAATTTTGAATGAATAAATCAAAAGTAGGTCAGTACACTTAAATCAAAACGCGATATGGACTAGTGTCTGTGAATATTAAGCTGCAAAAATGCCATTTAAATACGAATCCTGCATGTTCTACAAATCTGTGTGAATGAATGGCACAGACGTGCACTTTTGTTTAATACACACATACTGAAGCAGTCTTTTCAGCGTCTGTCGACCTAAATATATGAGTACATGAACACATGAACATAATCTGTAGAACTGCTCTGAGTCACTTCATGAGCATTTTACAGTGTTTTTTTTTTTTTTTTTTTTTTGAGAAAAGCTATCATCATATCATGTACAAATAGAAACCTAAAGGTTAAACCTAAATAAAAGTTCGGTTTAACTTGAAGAAATATTACTTATAATATTATATTGTAATATTACTAATATTACTTAATGTAAAGAGAGTACTACTACTACTACTGATGAGGTTATTATAAAACTTAATTTTTAAAGAATATTTACCAGAAAAATTATTTACTAGAATGTATTTACCAAAAAAAATGTAAATACACAACACAGTATTTCTGGAAGAAAAAAAGAGGAAATAATAATGTGCTTTGTTTTTTTTAAAATATAAAATCACTTATTTAGAGACGTTTTTGATTATTGAAATTTAATTAAACCAATGGAAAACACAGAATTTGGGGAATAAATAAAAGAAAATAAAACTAAATAAAAAATATATTTCAAATGGCCTTAAATTAAGTTTTTGTTAAACTTTTAATAGATTGCTGTTAAATTGTGTAAGTTTCATGATTTCAATTAATTAGACATGCTTTCTGATGAATAAAAATTAATTTAACCATTAAAACGGAGTCTATAAAAAAACTAATTTGAGAAAAAATAAAATAGGTTTCATAGGGCCCTAACCTTTGTCCTTCAAATAATCGTTATGTAAATAACTGCATATGTTTGTCCAAAGACAATTGTCACTTGACTTGTGGTTTAGGTTCATGGTTCTCAATTGGTTTTGCTGTAGGATCCAGAGTTTATGTTAGACATCAATTGGTGACCCAGCAGAGAACCAAACTTGTACACAAACATGCTCTTAAAATCAGATTTTGACATTAATATATCTCTGAGTTGCATATCATTGCTGTCACGCATAAGCCTTGTTTGTCCGAACCTGCTGACTTTTAGGAAATGAAAACACCCTGTAGTTTCTAAATAATTAAACACTGTGTCATCAAAGTTGGTTTTGTGGCTTTACATATTGTCAGACACTTGCATGTGTCAATAACATTTTACCACAAGCAAGCTTAAATGGGGTTATGAGGTTTTTTGCCTGCAAATGTCAGAAATACGTGTTTTTTCCATTATTAGAATCTTAGGCAATAAGTTTTCATCAACTGACAGGTTACATAGTTTATTGTAGCTATGTGGGCACACAGTTTTTCCTGTTGTTTGATACATTTGACGTTTTTCTTGAGTAGAACAGTGAAGAAGATTTTTAGCTGAAACTGTGAACCTTGGGGAGTCATAAAATGCAAGTCAACAGCTAACAGCACTTGAGAGCGCAAAAAAAAAAAAAAAAAAAATATATATATATGAGTATTGTGAAAAGGTTCAATATTGAAGACACCTTGTGCCACACTCTAATCAGCTAATTAACTCAAAACACCTGCAAAGGCCTTTAAATGGTCTCTCAGTCTAGTTCTGTAG
>JAUZSZ010000115.1:8243665-8255816 GCA_034780575.1 Labeobarbus marequensis | reverse complement strand
TGCAGAATAAGGCATTAATATGTGCTTTATAAGTACTAATAAACAGCCAATATGCTAGTAATATTCATGCTAATAAGTAACTACTATAATGAGACTTGGTCCCTAATCTAAAGTGTGTTACCAAATTTTTTTATATTTTCTTTTTTTTTTAATGTAATGTACATTTATAGAACTCTACTTTGTGTTATATTATCTTGTACGGTGACGCATTGCTGCCACACACATATTATTTTTTCCACTCAGTTATGTCGTAATAATGAGATGTTATGTCGTAATAACGAGATGTCATGTCGTTTTAACTACATCTTTTCTCGTTAAAACGTCATCTTTTCTCGTAATAACGTGATGTTTTCTTGTTAAAATGACATCTTTTCTCATAATAACGAGATGTTATGTCGTAAAAACAACATCTTTTCTCGTAAAAACGAGATATGTCGTAAAAGCAATATAATTTTCTCGTTAAAACGACATTTTTTTCTCGTAATAATGACGTATTATGAAATAAAAACGATGTTTTCCATTATAATAGATATATGATACATTATGTGAGCGAGCTGAGTGATTGTCCGTGCAGCTGTCGCTACAGTCTGACATAAACGAGGATCTGCACGCTGCTGAATTGAAATGCACTGTTTTAAATGTATTTTAATGTAATGGTTTTAATTATAGCGGCAGGTTTATTAGGATTAATCTCCAATCTGTCTACAATATAGTGCTATCCAATAACTACACTCAGACCCATGACTTGTTTAGGCTATATGATCAGATCAAAACAGTTATTTTTGAATAATCGACTCTGAGCTTGGAATATTTCTTATTTGAATGACTTAAGTTATATTATGCCATATATCGTATGACTTAATGTCGTTATAATGAGAAAAAATGTCGTTTTAACGAGAAAATGATATCGTTTTTGCAACATATCTCGTTATTACAAGAAAAGATGTCGTTTTAACGACATATCTCGTTTTTACAAGAAAAGATGTCGTTTTAACGAGAACACATCTCGTTATTATGAGAAAAGATGTCATTTTAACGAGAAAAGATCTCGTTATTATGAGAAAAGATGTCATTATTATGAGAAAAGATGTCTTTAAAACGACATAACATCTCGTTATTATGAGAAAAGATGTTGTTTTAATGAGAATCGATCTCATTATTACGACAATTGAGTGGAAAAAATATTATGTCTGCGGCAGCAATGCGTCACCGTAAAAACACGTGACAAGATGTTAGAAATTACTTTTTGTATTGACTGGTATTGCTGATTTTATACAGTTTTGACTTGTAACTTTGAAACTTGCATGTCATTTAATGGCTCTAAAAATGGCATGTGGTGTAACCATCAAGTAATGAATGAATGAATAAAAGAATGAATAAAAGAATAAATAAATAAATAAATAGTAACATGCTTTCTTTACACTTTGAATATTTTAACAATCATATTTTTTATTTAAAAAAGGTTCTGAAATACATTTATGTATTTATTTATTTATGAATCAGTCAATCAAAGATCATAGATTAAGTCATAAATATCATTACATTTTTTGAGGGATGTACCACATGAAATTTTACAATATGTCATAATTTAGCCTTGTCATAAAAATGTTACATTTAAAATCTATTATTTTTAGAGATTATTATTTTTGAACCTGACACACAGTCAGGAGGGTCTGCAGGGGTTTTCTCTATCATGTAATTTCCTTTTTTTATTGCATCTTTCTGCACATTGGTTGAGACTTCTTTCTTTTTTTAAAATTATGATATTATGACATCTCTTACTTGATGCTCCATAATAATAATAATAGTAATAATAATAATAATAATGAAGAAGAAGAAGAAGAAGAAGAAGAAGAAGAAGAAGAAGAAATTACATTAAAAATTAATGTAATTACAGCAAATTACAACAAAAAATAATGTAAAAAAAAAAACAAAAAACTTTTTGGTCAACCCTGTGCCTTTGACCACTATCCCTTGCTTTTACAGCAGAATCAACAGAACTAGGACCACCACCCTCTCACAGTAACATCCTGCCTGTGAACAGCCCAGTCTCCAGGATTTTTGGACGTCTTCCAGGCCGGTGTGGAGACAGCCGGAGGACCTCCATGGTGTTGCTGGGAGATGGAGGGGTCATTACTGGAGGATTAGCCGAAGAGATCAAGGGCTTACCCAGCAGGCAGCTGTGGACTCAGGGTCCCATCAGTGCAAAAAACTGTGAGAACCGGGTTCTTGCGAACTTGCTTAGTATGGGAAGATAGCCACTGTTTAGTCTAGACCAGCGAGCTATTGGCCAGTGGCTATTGTGAGCAAATATCACCTTTGGATGGTCTACATAACACATAGCAAGCGCTGAAGTGGTTAATTTGTAAAGAACACTAAATCAGATTTTGCCACTGAAATTTCACAGCCTTGTGTTCAGAAACAAAAAAAAGAAGAAGAAGAGAAGAATATAGATGCATATTTATTGCGTTCCAGTGGGCAGCCTAATTAAACTCTGTCTAATTGTGGCTGTTTTGAGGTCCCTGGGGTTGGATAATTTGAAAAGCCCAGTTGAGATGCTCCAGTTGGAGAGATGAATAATAATATCTGCTTGACGTCATATTGACTCCTTTTTCATGCTGAGCATAAGGGACTTCATTCAGATGCTTTTATCATAGTTGCTAGGTAACCACGGCTAAACACTGGTTATGTGGAAAAACTCTGTGAATGCAAATTGAAGCAACTAAGGGAAGGAGCATGAAGGCTCTTCTGCAATATCTCTTCACATAAAAGAAAAAGAGACACATCAGCATCGACTGAAATTCACAAATGCCATGTAGAGAAAATCTACATGAAACACAAACGTAATCTCGCACTCTGTGGGACTCTTGTAAACCGCTTGGCTGGACACAGGCTTTTAAGATTCCCAGCAGTAGGTTCATTAGTGGACAGAATAGAGACTGGCGCTATATCTGGAGTATGTGATTGAGTGTCCACAAACAAACATAATGGCTGCTGCTCTTCTGCTCTCCTGTGCCTTTTAAAAAACAATCTGGCCTCTTCCCTCCATCTATGGTGCCCAGAAAGCTTAAGTGGGCCGAGGCACGTTAACGGAGCCAGCATGACCATTACTCTCCTTCGCAATCAGAACAAGTATTGGATCATATGTCCTAATCCCTTGTGAAACAAAAGTACACTTTACTGTACTGAATGTGCACCTGGAGTGTACTTAAAATCATAAAAAAAAATATTTTAAAAAAATGTACTTGCAGATAACTTCATATTATTTGAGTAAAAGACCACTTAAGTGTACTTATAGGTCCAAATTCAGTCATTCAGTCATTTCTTAACACCCTTAAGTGGACTTTTACAAAAGTAAATATATATAATGTTTCGTTAAATATATTTAATTTAAAGCAAAGATTATTCAAAAAAAAAAATTATTATTATTGAATTGAATTGAAATCACATGTAAAGTACTTGATTATATTTTTAATAGTAATGCTATTCAATATTACATTTGAAAGTTAATACATTTTAAATGCACTAAATTTCAACTTCATTACAGTATAGTTTAACCATATTTCAAATAATATTTTCTAATTAAATTACATACAAAATGGACTTAAGTCCTACTTAAGTAGGTCAAAAAGTTAAGTAGTTTAAGAAGTTCAGTTAATTATCTTTAATATAAAATTATATAAAATATAATATAAAAATTATTTAATTGCAATTAACGTGCAGTTACATGTCTGAAAACATTACATTCAGTTCACAATTATAGCTAACCCAATAATAAATATTTTATTATCTTTTACTGCTAAACAAAAAATAATATTTTGAAGATTGTCGGTAACCAAACAGTTGACGATAGCTACTGACTTCCATAGTATGGAATAAAAATACGGATATGAACGGCTACCGTTTGGTTACCAACGTTCTTCAAAATATCTTCTTTTGTGTTCTACAGAAGAAAGAAACTCATACAGGTTGGGAACAGCTTGAGGGTGAGAAAATGACATAATTTTTTCTTTTTTTTTTTGGTAACCTATCCCTTTAAGTATCGTACATTATTTTAAAAGTATTATTATTTCTGTAATAAGTAGCCTTTTTAAAAAGTATGCTAAAGTATGTTTATGGGTCTCAGAGGGTTAAAAAAAAAAGGCAGCAAAATATCATGCAGGTCCACTTCGAGAGCCCTCCTTAACCACAACTATGTAGCCACAAGTACTTCTACAATGTTTGGTTTGATTTATAAGGTCTGCGGGGCCCTTAATACTCAGGCTTCACCATATCCGTTTGCGCATTTCTCCCTTTTCCACCTCTTTCTGCTCTGTCCCAGAGTCAGGGAGAGGATGTGGGGTCTCTGATGGCCCATAACAGAGCCCCCGATGAAAATAGTGGTCAGATCGCCCCTCTATAGTATAAGAGAATGGGCAAAGGTGCTGCCACCAAATAAGTGGGCTATAAAGCAGTTCCATCTTTTTGAGTTTTGTTTGGCTGTAAGATTTATCGCTCTGGCCCGGTTCCAGATCTCGGCTATTAAGAAAGGGCTGGGAATGGTCTGTGGAGATAAAGTTATATGAATATTTACACCGCAGGTCTCAAACAATGTCTGCGTCCCATGTGTATTTGAAGTGCCCTCCATTTACAGCTGGATTTCATTTGGGTCTCACTCAACTCCATAGAGCTGTTCCCTATTGAAACACACACACACACACACACACACACACACACACATCTGACCTTCCTTTTCTAAACCCAAGCTGATTTGTACTGGACTGTACACTTAAGTCTAATTGATAAATGTGTACAAAACTAAACTCTTTTTGGTCGATTTTAGCATGAAAACATGACTAGCATAGATGCTAATATGCTAAAAACTACATTTCTCTTCCTAAATGCACTTGCTGTTCAGAATTCTAGATGAGTTTTGGAATTATTTGATGCTCTGCTCACTGCCAGTCAGAGAACAACTCTGTTTTTTTCCTTAAGTTGTTGGATAAATAAGCACGTAATCTGTAAACAAACATTTCACAACACTGCTAGTCTGTACAGAACTCATTTTCCAAGTCTCTGTGTGAAGTGTCTTCTCAAGTAGGCCTAATCGACTGTATGCTCATTCAGTAATAGCTGGTAAATTTCCCAAGAAAGGACAAGTAACACTAACAATGCAAACAAATTAATAAATAAATAAAAATAAGTAGAACGACCGTATTTATTATATTAAGTAGTATTTAAATATATATTAAGTGGAAAGTGTGTGTATGTGTACTGTATGGATAGCTGCTCTAGGAAAAAAGGTGAAGAGATTGAGCATGTATGTTTGCAGTTTGTGTATGAATTTATGATTTTAAAGGTAATGCTAATTTAAAGCAAAACTCTAATATGCACTGGTCACCTCCTGAAAAAAGAGGGGAAGAAAGAAAAGTACGGTACTATGGGGAGGTTCAAGAGATGTAGCAACTGAGATGAAGGATAAGATCTGACAGTAATTATGAGGGCGAGTTAGGTGAGGGTGTGTTTGTGTCTAGCAGGACCCTCAGGCAGTGACTTATGGCCTAGTCCTCAAGCAAAAGCACAGTAGTGCATGGAGATAAACAACTACTGTAAATGATATTAACTGAAGAATTGCCTCAGCCCAACTGAAAAACAGCCATATTTTGATGAGTGCTGCCCATCATTTTTAAATAATCAAATGGATACTATGTTTTGCCACAATCGTGCTGACAGTCAAGCAATGTATTTGTGGGACAGAGAACTTGTGATATTGCAACATACAGCACATTACTCATGCGTTGTGACACACTTCACTAACACAGCAGCCATTGTGTAACTAGGCACAGTTTACAGCTTTCCATGAGAGGTTTACAGAAAGTTCAGTTGGTGAAAGTTGCTGTGAAAACATGTCAAACATGCTGGTAAATGTTCTTTTCCTCTTTTACTCCAACATGAGTATCTGATGCAGTGTGCTAAAAATAATGTTCTGAAATAGCAAAATCACGCAGTCACATTATTTCCTATTTCTGGCCATTCAGAAAGTGTATCTCTGAACATATACCAACGCTGTCAAATAATTTCCTCATTTGTTAACTGCTATAGATGTGTAGTCCTTTGTATCGTGTGGGATGTACAATGAAGGAAGTGGGCAAGTATTTTAAAATGTGTTATTCCACAAACCTGTTAACCAACTTGTCTTTAAAGGTCAAGTGTGTGATTTCTGCATTTCATGAGAATTGTACAAAAAAAAAGTTCAATCAAACTTTTTCCATTGTCCATGCAAACAGCCATAAACTCAGGCCATTGGGTAAAGAAATTTACATTTCCATGTATTTTTGCAGATTCTTTTATCCAAAGTAACTTTCAGTAGAAGAACATAAGCAATGCGCCATAATTATTCATCAATGTTATTCTGTCCAACCCAGTTGGGTGGCTCAAACAGATAGCAGTTCCACGTCATGCCAGTAATTTCTTCATTCTCATGTCATTCAAAACCAGTATTATTTTCTATCTTCCGAAATGTAAGAAGTTACTGAAAATCTCAAATTGCATTTAGGAGTGAATAAATTTGAACTTGGTGCTTTAAAAGGGTTCAGAAGACATCAAACACCATTGTTTCTCATGTGTTTCGGCACCGATTGTCACACCTTGATGTAGTAAGTTTAAATGTGTTAAAATTGACCCAAAAAATGAAAATTTGCTGTTAATTTACTCAACCTCAGGCCATGAAAGATGTAAGTGACTTTTTTTTTAGCTGAAACCGTGGTAATGGTTTAATAATGTTGTAAATAATGTTCAGTTTCTTGCACAGACTGATTGTTTTGCTTCATAAGACCTCAATATATATTGTAGGGAACCACAGGTATTAATTTTGTGTTGTCTGTATATGCTTTTTTGACTCTCCAGTGCCTGAAGCTATTGACTTGCATTATATGGATCACTGATTTTTAGTTTTCTACTAAAAATCTTCTTTACTGTTCTATTCAAGAACGAAAAGTCAACACAAAGCAAATTTTCATTTTTGGGTGAACTATATCTTTGAAATTTGAGATATACATTATGATAGAAATTCCATGGAAATCAACCCGAGTTTTGGACTTTTTGAAGCATAAACACCACAATGGGCAAAAAAGCTTGATATTTTATCAAATGTGTGCTGAAATTTAAAAGAATAAAAACTATTAAAATTTAATTAAAAAAACTTTGACAGTCTTGATTAGTTACTGTATTTTGTCATTGTGGACAACACAGTCCCTGCTCATTGTTAGTGAATGGAAAAGAGCATCTTCAGCATTCTGCAAAATTTCTCCTTTTGTGTTCCACAGAAGAAAGAAAGTCATACGGGTTCGGATTGTTGTGAGAGTGAGTAAACAATGGCAGATTTTCATTTCAACTAACTTGCACGTCTTCTATTGCCTTTCTTTTTTGCTTCCTTTTTCATTCTTACTTTATTGTTATATGTTTTCCATAAGCCTTCTCTCATAGGAACTATTGTTTTTCGAGACCCATTAGCTTCCCTCTGTGGACGGGGCTCTTCAATGTTTTCCAGCTGTACATATTTTGAGAGTGCGTGTGTGTGTGACTGCATTTAGAGTTGCTACATTCTCACATTGCGTCTGCCCTCAACTACTCTGATTCATCAAAACATCTTAGAGAGGACTATGTGCTCTATATGCAGGGGATGTGTGTGTGAGTTTGTGTGTTCACGAAAATGAGCCTGAGCAAACTGTAAACACATAAATCCACCCATATAAAGGAAATAGAGGAATTATTAAGCACATGCACAAACACGCACACACACCTAAACGTACCCTTGGAGTAACCTGTAATTCCCATAAATGAGGGTGTGGGTTCAATGCTTTAGGTCTCCAAGTTTAGATTCGGGCACTGCATGAGCGAAGCTGCCTGACTCATCTAATCAAAAGCCTTTTCTCTGTAAATCACATAATAATTCTTCTGAATGTCCTCTTTGGCTCTTTTATAAACAACACATTATAACATTTCAAACACCGCTGAAACATTTTATTCCAGCTGAAATCTATTACTGCATCCACAGAAAGATTTCTTGAGGATGTATATACAGCACACATGAACAATGAAACAAACACAACATCTGCACGCCAAGAATTACAATCCAGATTTCATGTTGAAATGTGTAACGTAATGCAAACAGTTGATGTGATGGGACCACATTTTCATGTCAACTGTGGAACAAAAGACACATCAATCTAAACAGACAGACATGGAAGGGACTCTGACTGTGAATACTGAAGAACGAAGCAATAAACCGAACAATAGAATCTCTGTTATTGTGGAGTTCAAACATTGTTTTATCTGCAGATAAAACTGCAAGTGCATCTTTATATGCAGGTATGTTCCCTCCTTCACTGTTTTTCTTTTCGCTCGTCGATTGTACGTATCTGTTCTCACGGCTCATTTGCAGGCACAAGTTCATCCGTCACATCATCAGCTGACCAAACTAACTCCTAAAACATCCTCTGGAGTGCAGTCCATTAGCTTCCAGTTTGACTGCATGGTTTCCGAGTAAGACCCATAGGGTAGAAAGAAAGAAAAAAACATCTAGACTCAAATGCGATTAAAAGTATAATCATATGAAGAACTCTTTTAGAGGTTAAAAAAAAAAAAAAAAACGTCAACAGATTTGCCAAGACAGCAAAATCTTGGCAAATTCAGTATGAAAGAACTGGACCCAATGTTATCCCCTGCAGAAAACATGTTTAAAAAGAGTACATAGTATGGAAGTATTATACCTTAAAAGAATATTCTTGGGAACTTAATTACATGTTAAGTGCAATTAATATATTCGTAATTACACGTTTGTAATTATGAAGTTGCAATTTAATACATTTAAAATGTATTTACCTTGTCAAATCAAATAACAAACTACAGTTTAAATTATAATACAGAATTTCACATATGCTTCAGTATGTTTGTCTACACATTAAAATAAGTGTCCTTCTTTAGAGCATGACAAAAACATTAAAACATTCTACTTTAATGCAAAACTTTAAACTGGATATCATTACAAAATGCACTTTTTAAAAGTGTAATT
This sequence comes from Labeobarbus marequensis, assembly GCA_034780575.1. NCBI lineage: Eukaryota > Metazoa > Chordata > Actinopteri > Cypriniformes > Cyprinidae > Labeobarbus > Labeobarbus marequensis. Next base: position 8,246,764 of record JAUZSZ010000115.1, on the reverse strand, counting down.
AAGTACTTGGGAAAAATATTCATGAAAGTGTACTCTTTTTCTTTTATTAGAAAAATATTAATAATATTTTAATTAATATTATGTTAATGTTAATATTATTTTATATATATAAAGCCAGGAATCACTTTGTTTGCATTGATGCAAAAAAATCTCTGTCACACTATATTTTAAGGTCCAATTCATGCTAATAACAAACCATTACCTATGACTTTTGCCAAAAACTCATAATTTACTGCTTATTAATTGTTAGAAAGGCAGTTGTTAAGTTTAGATATTGGGTAGGATTAGGGATGTAGAATATGGTCATGCAGAATGTGTGCTTTATAAGTACTAATAAACAGCCAATAAGTTAATAACAGGCAAGTAACTAATAACTAGTTAATAGTGAGAATTGGTCCCTATACTAAAGTGTTACCATAATCTCCTGAGCAATGAAAACGCAATGTCTAGGCAATTAAAAAATGTCCTTTGAGGAATTAAAGAAGACTGGTAGCATATATTTGAATGATTAAGCATGAAAACCCACACACATACAAAAACCATGCTCTTTGTACAGTTTGTCCAAAGTTCTTTTTTAAGAATTAGAAATAGACCTGTATATTTTTTACAATGAAGGGGGAAAAATTAAATGCTGTTTTTTTCCTTTTCAATGTACATCCTGTCATCATCAGCTCCTGTTTCTGGTCTATGGGTGGCAGTGTCAGTGGACATGCCAAAGTAGACAACCGAAATATAGATTGATTTTAAAGAGGAAGCAACAAGAAAAAGGTTTTGCTGGTTACTGGAGTAGAACTGGGTTTATGTCATGCAAGTTAACGTCTTAATCCCAAAAACCCCTGAGGGAACATCAGACTTGCGCAGACAAAAAACACCAACCAGGAATAAGAAACATATTGAGAAAAGCACACATTCAGAATGTGTGAGAGAGAGCGTTTGCATCTGTCATATTTTTTTCATTTAATTCTTCCCCCTTCTTGTCCAAATTTTCCGTTGCTTCTTTTGAAGCAGGACCACTAAGTTATACCCTCCACATCCTCTCCTGGCTTTAGCAAATACCCCACAGTGGAAAAGAACACTACGTTTACAGTAACTGTTTGCACATGCCTTCATTCGGCTCATACGACGACTAGCGGCGTAATTGGTTCGGTTAGGGAGGATATGAAAAAGATGCCCTTTTTCACTGATAAGTGTCTGGGGAAACCACTAAGTCCAAAATGACAAAATGATATCTAAGGCAAGTCTTTGTGATCTCATGTAGGCCTGTGTCTTTTTCAATCGCTAAGTTGTTACTTGGACCATCGCTCACGCAAGATCTCATTCGCGGGTCAGAGACAGAGCCGTGTGGAACAGGACCGTATCCCTCCAGGGGCTGCCAAGGTTCCACTCAGGCATCCCTGCTCATTTGTCATCCTCTTTATCTGGCTGATATTACCCTAATGGATACCAGATGCTCTGGACCACGGCCATGGTAACTGAATTTGCAACATCCACAGAAAAAAAAAAATGAAGAATTGTAATTACATAATGCAGAATGTCACGGTGCAGAGGAGTGTGTGTTTGTCTATGGAGAGTTCGGAACTGATTCTTTCCATGAGAGGCTAAAGTAACTAGGCCAGTCACACGCTTCCCTCCATGATCAATAACCAGGAACATGTAGACACACCCACACACTCTTTCCTAACCATCAGATAGGCCAACATAAACATCTCCGATATTACATTCAAAACATTCTCATGATGCTCTTTCTTGGATGCACACACGCAATATGCAATAATGCAATAACCTGCTAATCGGAAATACAATGAGCAATTCGTCATTCGATATCTTGGCCTCGCAGTTTATACACAGATGTGCGCTAGAACTTACTGGCTAAGAAAAGACATCCAAAAGTACCTAATTTGTCCAAAGCAATTATGAAGACCTTGGGTTTCTTTCAAGCCAGACTGATGATGTGAAGGGGAGGGAGAGCAGTGAAGGAGAGCAACAGATGGGGGTGTTACCATCTTATGGGCTCGCCACTCTTACGGTGTTGATGGACCTGCAGTCCGAGGCCAAATGAAACCCGTCTCCTAGGCTACAAGAATTGTTGTTTGTACAGTTTGTTCTCTGATGTCATCTCGCTGCTCCAGCCAGGCCTCTAAGCCTCATCAGTGGTTCACTCCGCTTTGTTTAACCACTTGCACGCCCATATGTTGAACAGCTATCCCATATGAATTTCCACACGCACAAATACTTGAACCCTCCTTTACCTTTACACAGCAAACGTGCCCCAAAAACGCAAGGGCAATTGAATACCTCCACCACACCCTGAGGCGCTCACCTCCCGCTGATATTGGGGACATGACATCAATTACAGAAGTCTGACATCAGCTGCTTCGGCCTCTGTAAAATAGCAGGGGCCTCTGCACCACAGCTGACCTTTTACGGCACACTTGGCTGATGGTGTGCCGTAAAAGCATGTTTTTCATTACAGAAGTACATGCTCTGCAAAAGATGGTTGGAGGGGAACGACTCAGTAGAACAAGGAAGATTATAACATCCCAAATATGCAAAATTCATGTGAATAAGCATATCTTCAAGTTTTAGCACTGGAATTTCACAGTTCTCTATATCAATTTCGATATCACAGTAAAAACTAATGTAAGTAAAGATTTTACAGAGTGCAAAATTAAAAATGCCATTCATTTTCTTCAAAGGAAGATAGATTTTTAATGATAACAGACTTACTGTGAGCCGAGGTTGTTAATTGATGGTATATGCTTTTGTTGCAGCCTGTTCGCATTATCAGTTTGCATTATTTCAGCATATGTTTCAAATCGGGGTGTCCATACTTGGTCCCAGAGAGCCACTGTCCTGTAGAGTTTAGCTCCAACTTGCATCAACACACCTCCCTGGAAGTTTAGTATGTCTAGTAAGATAGTGATTTGCTAAGATAGTTCAGATGCATTTAATTAGGGTTGGCGCTAAACTCTGCAAGACAGTGGCCCTCCAGGAGCGGGATTGGATACCACTGTTTTAAAGGGGTCATGACATGAGAAATCATTTGGCATATAAGATGTCTTTGTACCATTAAAATACCCTGCAAGTTTCATAGCTTAA
>JAUZSZ010000115.1:8224812-8234857 GCA_034780575.1 Labeobarbus marequensis | reverse complement strand
TAATTTCCCAAGAAATTAATGAGTGAACATAACTTACAAAAAGTAACCTGCCAAATTGGCTAGTGATTTGACAGTGTTACCCGCCACAGCTGATTTTTACCCGCATTTGGCGGGTTGATGGGTGTTAATTTCAAACCCTGGTTACATGTACTTAATATTATAATAACAATTAATTATGCAGAATTACATGCAAGTAACCCTAAGGCAAACCCTAATCCTAACCCTAACCATATGTACATGTTGTTAATTAATATTACTCAGTACTTAAATGTATAATTACACTATAACAAGGACACCTTAAAATAAAGTGTGACCAAACTTTTAATTGAAAGTTGACCTGAATATTGTATAAACTTGGGGATGGGATCTTTGGACTTGTGCCAGGAAGTAATTACCAAGCAACCACCCTGAATACTCTAATAACTAGCAATGTGCTGACATAGCCAATGCATAGCAATGCATTGCAACCACCTATGCTTTTTTCAGAATATCTAGTTTCTTTTAACAGTCCCACTTTTTATTAAGTGGCCATAACTACTATGAACTTACATCAAAAATAAGTACTTATTGTGTTCATATTGTATTGCAAAACACTTTTGCTGCTATTGAGGTGGGATACGTTTAAGGTTAGGGACAGGTTTGGTGGTATTAAGCTGTAAGGGATGGGTCAACAGTGTAATTATAAATGTAATTACAGAAATTAAAAGCAGATGTAATTACATGCAGGTGTTTTTAAAATATAAGTACAATGTAAAAACACGTATGTACACAATAAGTGCATTGTACTAAATGATTAATTTAAATGTAAGCACATAGTAGATAAGGTCATTTAATATAAAGTGGGACCCTTTTCTCTTGGATTTATGATTTTCATACTGTAAAATCATGATATGTACTGTCATGTATCTTGTAAGAACACGTATCAGATCTTATTCATCCAATATTTGGCTTCATATTAAGCATTTAAGCACATACATTGTATGCATGTTCTTCAAATAAAGCACATTATTTTAATAATCAAGCACTGTAGGTACACCTGTATACAGTAGGACAACATACTCCAGCCTGACTTTGGATTTCATCCAGTACCTGTAGGGAGTTCAGCAAATCTATACGAGGTCCCATTGAGGTCTTAAGCCTACCAATCAATGGGTTCACTGGTGATAAAGAGAAAACAAAAGTTGAGTTAAAGAAAGAAATGAAAAGCGACTTGTTTCCCTGGAGCGGAATGTGGCTCTACAAACTTCCAGCTGGACTGACTTCCTCCCGTCTCGTACCATATCGCATTGGCAGCTCTTTAAAGTCATTGTAAAAGGGCTACGCCAGGAACACAATACACAAAACACTACCCAGCGAGTCAAACTTCCCATGGCACTGAGGCTGTCTGTGCCCTGATAAGAGGCCTGAAAAGAATGGATAAGTTTGGCAGCTCTGTGTGGCCCGGCGCTTTAGCATGGGGCGGATGATAGGTTAAACTGATTCCTAGAGGCCCTCAGCGAGTTAGTTACCTTTCAATTAGCCTCTGAATTTACACCTGGTAATATGGAACTAAATAACTTTCCTAGCCCCAGATAATGACCTCAATACCAAGACTACCAGTTAGGACAGTGATGGAAAAACCCTGCCACCGTTGCTGCCCTACAGGGTTGAAATGGCCCACCTCTGTTCTAGAAAATTCTTGTCCTCTGGGGATACTGGGAAGGTAACAATTACAGACACCCAAAAGCCCTCTCCCCCTGCCCTGTGATCTTATCTTTCCTCTTGGCCATAGTCCACCACTCCCTCCATTTCATCTAACTCCAGCTCCACCATTGCAATAGGAGGAGATCCAATTACACCTTCATCTGATAATGGTAAACATTGGCTTTTCTTTTAACGTCCAGTGAGGCAAAGCACAGCTCTGCTTGTGTAAAAGGTGAGTCTGCTTTTTAGCTCAAGCCTTTACTCTCAGTTGTGCTTCTCGTCATAAATAAATTAAAGTCCCAACAGATTGAGTTGATCTGATTTGTGGAAATGCATGTGGCATTTATGTCATAGTTAGCAACCAATGACATCATCGAAATGCTGTAACCAATAACCTTCCTGTAAGTACTCTTGTTGTTAAGATTATATTAAAAGTTGTTGCTCTAATTATTTGCTCTGTGTTTACATATAATACAGCTATCCAAAAATTATGTTCATTCTAATTCATGCACAATGAAAAATGCATGTATTGCCAGGGGCAATCATTTATGCTCTTGAAATCTTGGGTTAGATTTGTGTGAATGATAGATTTGAGAGAGTAAGCACTACCTTGGGACAATACTGGGAATTCTATGGCAGTTCATTTGCATTTACGATCCAACGCATCCAATGCATGTCGTAATGCAGAGGCTGTTGGTTGGAGTTATGTGCGGAATTAAAGGGGGGAAAACCAGAGACAGAAGCCCTAATTCAAATAGCAAGCCACTGAAAGTTCATCCTGCTGGGGAATTTTCCTGTGGTAAGAAAGCATTCATTAAAGCAGGTATATTATTGCCTACTTTCATGTAATTGAGGTTTTGGTACAGGGATAAGCATCTTCAGAAGCATAGCCTCTCATCTACAAGAGCCTTCTGCCCCACTCACAGAGCTCAAACCCACCTTCATTTGCAACCTCATAAAATACAAACTCCACGGAGCTACACCCACTTCCTTAACATTCCTGAAAGATTTTCCATACAAAGTATAATAAACAAACCCTGCCAGTTAGTGTTATTTCCTTTCCATAGTAAATCATAGTGGGTGAGGTAGATATTCTGTGCACGTCTGAAAGCTATTTACCGGTTACAGCACAGAGGAGAACAAAGGAGATGATGCACAATTCAAAATAAAGCTTCTAAAAATGGCTTTTCATTCTGATGTGCAGGAAAACCTTTTGAAGTATTTATTTGTTTCGATTTTAACGTCGGTAGTGTATGTCAATGATCAATATATGCTGCTTGGTCCCAGATATCCTTTATTTGTCAGCACGATTCCACTGGATGATGCAAAATTTGTCATAACTGTGTTATCAGCACACTTTTGGCAGTACCAGGGCTTTTCTTAAAACTATAGCTCAAACTTCTAGATTTTTGTGTTCCCACCCCAAGGCAGTCAGATCGACAGAAGGGCAGCAGCAAAATCAAAATTGCATTACGGGTGCTTAAGTTTTTGACAAAAGGGAATAATTCAATAGTTAAAAAAAGGTACTTTACAAAACTAGTTGCAGAACCAATGAAAATAGTGATCCAAGAAATCCTACTTGGCACATAAACTGTAAGGAAATATTCACACAGCACACCACTACATGTTTTTCAGCATGGGAATTCTGTAGTTCGGATCACATGACTTGTTGAGAAACAAGACCAGGGAGGCATTGGAAAAGCACACAATCCCAGACTCTTATGCAGGTGTGTGTGAACCAGGAGCCAGGGGTGAGGGACAGGGGAGCTGTGAATGTCTGTGAACACAAGTGAGGTGTTAAGCTGAGCCTAGCTGCAGCTGAGGACAAGACAGATGTGAGGAACGATAAGGATGGGAGTGGAATTTTCCACCGCAGCGTAGCTGATGGAGGAAGCTGGAAGGGCAGGTCTTGCTGCTGGCACACAGCTGTTTGTTCTTAAAGAGCTGCATTTTGCAATTGTATCTGGTTTCCTGGTGGCATGCTGGCAGCTTCATAGATATACACTATGCACTCAATGCCTCTCAGCCTGAGAATACCTTGAAATCTCAAAGCAAAAGAATTAAATCCTGCATGCATGGTGTTATTTAACAACAGAACTGCAAAAGATTAAGAGCTAAAATAAAGTACACAAGTCCATTTATAAACACTGCAAATGGTCAGACAAACAGATCACTCCATTGGTTGAGCCAGTGTTGGTTTTGAGCTTGTCTGGACGCTCAAATGAATGCAGCAGTTTTTAATAGTTTATACTACGATACAACCCAAAGATTTTTTTTTTTGTTGTTGCTTCAAAAGCTAAATGCAGACTAAACTGAGTTTTCAATATTTCTTCTAAAATCCATTGACATTAAAACAGACACAGAGACAATTGCTGATATACGGGAAGACTATAAAGCTATACAATGAACATGACTGGCATAGCTCATTTATTTTGGTCCTGAGAGAATTCAATGAAAAAGGTTTGAGTTCATAATGAGATCTCAGACTTTTGACTGCATACTTTGGTATCTTGGTCAATCTAAACTGAGTTTAAAATACAGTTAAGATGTAAACTCTAAAACTCTAGAGACAAGTGTGTGAGATTACTATGGTCTTTTCCTAGTAGAAACATCTGAGAAGCAATACTTTGGGCAAAGTCTTGCTTTGCTCTCCATTTAACCTCCAATTTTTTTTTTTTTTCTTTCCTATGGGAAAGCAGGTTATGTACTGTTGTATGTTGGCATGGTCTTTATTTGCACTGTTTGAGCACATTTTAGGGAACAAGAAACCCGGGATCTTGTCTGGAATGTCTTTTAATAAGCACAATAAAGTTCTCTTGAACCAGGTGGATCACATCCCTCACGTCTCCATCATAAACTAATGGAGACGAGTGTCAGTGATTGCTTTTTACAGCCTTTCTCATTTAACCAAGCATAACGGGGGGTTTTTTTTAGCCCTTTGTGCTTTTTCTTTTAACAAAACTGTATTCAGAAGAAGGTTATGGCACAGATTTCTTGGTAGCCACGAACCGCCTCCGACTGAACAGCCCAGCCCAGAACGGCATGCAGAGTCTTACATGTAGCACATCTCCTGCAGGCATACTTGCTCAATTCACCTCTATCTAACACACATACACGCACACAAACACGAGAGAACTCAGCTTGTCCCAGCAGGCTGAGCAGTTGTGCTTTGTTTCAACACTGGAATGCACGATTGAGAAAGCGTTTCACCGCAAAAGCCTCCCAGCCATCCCTACTAGTAATCAGATCCAGTCTGACAACCCCACTCCACATTTGTGCACTGTAACACACACATTTATCTTGAAAGTAAACTCTATAGAATTATATACTACTGTACAAATTGATGTATGTCTCAGCACTGTAAACATGACACAAAATAAATACAGAAATCAATATTTTTTAAACGAAGCATTAGCACTCATTAAATTAAGTTTTGAGGAAGTGGTTTGTGAATAGTGATGGGGATTTTGAGCCATCACAGTGAGTCAAATCTTATGAATGTGTTCACTAAAAAGAAGAGATTTTTAGATTCATTCACTGATTCCTTCAGTTAGCCATTTTGCAGTTCACATTGTTACAGCAGTAGGTGGTGACAAGTGAATGTCTTTTTGTGTGTTATTATGAGACATCTGAATCTTTAATTCAACTGAGCTGTCATTCACAGCCAAAACAAGTCTTAATATCATTTTATAAAATGTGTGTGCTCACAAATCTACTAAAAGGATCCATAAACAGTTTTTAACCTATCATAAGTCTCTCTCTCTCTCTCTCTCTCTCTGCTATAGGCAGAAAACATAAGTCTCAAAGAAAGAGTTTACAGTGAAAACAATATGAGTCAGTGCATGGTAAGAAGCTAGAAGGATTAATTATTTGTTTAAATACACCAATTATTTCACAAACAAAACACCATTTGAGATTACTTGGGATTCTGTATCTTCATCCAGCCTTCTCAGATCCAACAATCAAACCAAGTGCACTTCTGTCTCCTCCTCTCTGCAGACCATGAGACCTTTCTGCTTTACATAAGATTATATTACTATAACTAGCTTTCATCAACCCTCCATTTTTCTCTTCATTTATACCATTCTCAGCACTAAGTAAAATCAGACTAAAATTCTAGGCTCTCCCACAGGAAATTCTGACTCTGTAGCTGATTTGCTTGTTTTCAATAACTTTCTGGATCGTTCTTCCTCAGGCGAAACTGCATAACCAAAAGGTGTTTTAAATGATTACAGACATTTACATCTGTCAAAGCAAAAGCAGCTGCCAAATATTAAACGACACATAAAACAAAAAGGCTAAACACCCCTAAAATAAGACAGACTCACGCATATGGCGCGTCAATACTGCATATCGTAGATACATTTCTATTTGTGGTTGTTTTTAGCTGGCTACGGTTTCGGAAATTAATATCAAATGTGGCTCTGTTTGCATAAATCAAAACAGCCTAAGCGCTGAATGAATTTAAACTGTGTACACTGACCACTTCACAGAAAGTCAAAGCTCTGTGGCTCTGTTGGGCACTGCTCTCTGATGATGCATAACACAACGTTCTGTCAAAGAGGAAAGTGACTTGAGATGGAATAAGATTTAAAAAAAGGTCTGTGTGACTGAAGCGACCCACAGAAGAGGCCGAACCTGTCACTCCCTCTTAAGTTGTGGTTGATTCTCAAACCACTCTGATCAGTTTGATTTGCATTGAGTGCTCATATAGTTTGTGTGTGTGACTATGTATATGTGTATATGCAATGGCAGGTGTATATCCATGTGTTGAGAGTGGCTCTGGCAAAGAGAGGCACGAGTTCAAATGAGTCTCGCTTGCCGTGATTAAACAGGATCAAATGCTGTACAAACTAACCAGTTGAGCCAAACCAAGAGTCAACCTTGCACCCAAGCTGTAGCACAATGGCTACCGGTGTGTGTTGGTTTTGCTGCTCTGAAGACAACACATGGGTATTGGTTCCCTGAGGGACCTTCAGCTACAAAAAAAAAAAAAAACCACACAAAAGCAGAAACATTAAGCTTTCGGGTGCAAAGGTTACCATCATGGCTTCCCTTAACAAGATGTGGCTACAGAAGAACTCAAAGACTGGCTTGTGTTTACAGACTGAGCTGCGTGTGTACATGGACAAAGGAATGTGAGAGATGGGGCCAGAGGTGCGAGCAGCCCCTATAAAGCTCTCTGCTAATCTTGGCCGTGAGTACTGAGTACACAGAGCTCGAGACAGACAACGCTGGAGCAGTTTGAAGAGATGGGGGCGCACACTGACACATCGTTCCTGCATCACTAAGCAATGTGTACATGTTACACTGGTTTTCAGTCATCCCTTATGCTTTTAAATGATCTGTCTACCTTTCCACTGGTAGGCCAGTTTACTTTGAAACAGCCAGAGAAAGAATGAAAAAGACAATATTTGGGGGTTTTAGACTGTTAGACTTGTAGAACCCTCTGGAGAACCTCTTGGCACCTCAAACTCAAGGTGCATCAACTATCCTGTTGCATACTCAGGGTACGTCAGTACAATTTAAAGGGTTAGTTCACCTAAAAATTAAAATTCAGTCATTGATTACTCACCGTCATGTTGTTCCAAACCCATTTTCTTTCATTTTCAGAACACAAATTAAGATATTTTTGATGAAATCTGAGAGCAATCTGACCCTGCATAGACAGCAATACAACTACCACATTCAAGGCCCAGAAAGGTAGTAAGAACATCCTTAAAATAGTCCATGTGACATCAGTGGTTTAACCTTAATTTTATGAAGCTACAAGAATATTATTTGTGAGCAAAGAAAGCAAAAATAATCTTTTTTTGTCAACAATTTCTTCTCTTCAGTGTCAGTCAACGCACGTTCACAAGTGTACCACGACGCAAATGTCTGGTGCTGCTAACGCAGAAGCCGGCATTCTGACGTAGAACCCAAATGCGCTGTGGCTTGTTTGCAAGCAGAGCAACACATGTGTCAAAGACTCACACCAAAGTGAAGAAATTTCTGAATATAAGCCGTTATTTTTGTTTTCTTTGCACACAAAAAGTATTCTCGCAGCATCATACATTTAAGGTTCAACCAATGATGTCAGGTGGACTATTTTAACAATGTCTTTAGTACCTTTCTGGGCCTTGAACATTGTAGTTTAGTTGCTGTCTATGCAGGGTCAGAAAGCTCTCAGATTTCATCAAAAATATCTTAATGTGTGTTCCGAAGATGAACGAAGGTCAACAGGGTGTGTAACGACATGAGGGTGAGTAATTAATGACACAATTTTCATTTTTGTTTGAACGATCCCTTTAAGTGCTATAAAGCTTTAATCATGGTTAATAGAAAAACAAATGGTGGTCTTTTGAATTCTAAAAGAGATCTCTTACAGAAACTTCATCATACGAGGGGTTTTGAGGCACTTAAACTTGTTGAGTACACATATTTTTCAGTCACCTTCAGAATGGTCCATGAGGTTCTCCAAAGGGTTCCACAAGAATGGTGATCTATTGCAGGGTTTTCCAACCTTACAGTACAAATCTTTGGTGTCCACCTAATCTAGCCCATCCAAATTAGGTCTTGGCATCTCTATTAATGAGCTGAATTAAGTGCGTTTGATTAAAAAGAGTTTAAAAATGTGTACTGTTGGTATACCCCAAGGAACAGGGTTAGGAAACACTTCTTCTTCTTCTTCTTAGCATTTGCATTGCATGCCCAGCCATAGAACAGTGTTACTGAATCTTGTTCAGTGGGCACTCATTGACAATGTGCTGCATGGTTTCTGGTTCCCCACAGCTAGGAAACACTGATCTACAGTAAGTAACCACAAACGATGCCTCATGTACCTTCATTGTTGACAGTGTAGCAGCATCATGCAAAGTAAGACCAATAATAAAAGAAACCAATAAGGATATACTTTAATATAGATATTTGAGAGCCTCAAAGCAAACTTCGACCTAACTCCCGAAATGAAAGTGTCACTGGGCAAGTCGCACCTGAACAAACATTTACTGTACTATAGTCTCTATGTTTGTATAAGTTATATGGATAACCTTTATACTTTTTCAAAAGTCTTTTTCCCCATTTTGCCAGTTCCACTGCTCCCTTTGGGATGTGCAGGTTTAGAGCTCTTACTGTGCTTATAATTAATAGCTTCTCATGGGGATCAAATGCAACAGCCAAACTCCGTTCTGTATAATTAAAAAAAAGTCACAAGTCCCCTCACTCAACAGCTTGCTAGTGTGGCGCTATTGCGGTGCTTTGCTGTCTGAATGACAGAGCCCTTGTGAAGTTGTCCAAGTTGTTTGCTCAGCCCAAGCAAAGAGTTCTGGAATGGCAGCAATAACAAGCCTGGATGTCTAGAGGGAATGATGTCAACCCCCTAGTTCTGGATCAGAGCCTGGCATGGATCAAGGGACCGAGGGGAGGGGGGCAGCCTCACCCACTGTCAAAATTACATACAGTTGGCTTGCTCCCCTGCAATGTTACAGCATAAGCGAACCGACTGAATGGGCCATTCATGCCTTTTCCCTTTAGCACACCATTAAAACACAACATGGTTTATGTTTGAAAAATGGACACTGATGAAAATACAGCAGGCTGAGGAGAGCTACATGCAAGCTAATATGAAGAGTTTCATAACATTCAGAGGAAACGATGTACAGTTGTATTACTAGATCCTGACAGTGATGAGAGTACTAACATAGATTTGCATGGACTGACATACGTAACATGACATTACAGACAACCAATCAAAAGCAAAAAGGCAAAATGTTTAACCAGCAGTAGTTCAGAACTAGTGGAAAAAATAAACATCACAACCACAAATCACTTCTACTGAAGTTTTTATTTGGTGGATTACAAGAAATGACCCAGACGTGAAGTTGAAGAAGCTAAGGATGCAGCACATTCACAGCAGGACTTTTTCTAAAGGATTTGTCTTATTCTTTGGTTTAAAAATGGAATTTGTTCTCTTTGCTCTGAAAATATTTCATTGCCAGGAACTCCTGAAAGGAGTCTTTGAACTGAGGGGTACTGTCATCACCTCCTAGGAGATCAGACATAATTGCCTTAACATATCCACAGGGAGAGATAACCAGGACTCTGAAAGATCCAGTCTGCTCATCCAATAAGGCAACCCCCTGTCAGCCTAACTTTAAGTAGTAACAGAGGCATACATTTGCTGTAGACCACTGTCTACTCCTATGCCCTTTCCTTCTTGGGAATACCACTACTTTATGAATCAGATGAGGGCATGGTACATAATACTGCCTGGTGTCATCCAGGCAGGTTCTTTAAGTATTATAATACTTGTTATTAAATACTGTGGTACAATTGCAAAGAAGCAGTACACTGTAAACAAAAAAAAAAAAAAAAAAAAATT